>AYEL01071487.1:0-17511 GCA_000484575.1 Olivierus martensii
GGTTTCTTTTTCGTCTTCCTTAGTATTCTTCTGACGGTTCTTGAAGTTCTCATTGCTTCCGGTATCACTTCATAAATATTGGAAATCCCTTGGTTCTGGAGGGGTGATAGTTCAGTTTGGTTGTTAATCGTGTTATTTTGATTGCTTTCTTTCAGTAGTTTTCTTATTAATGCCTCTGTATAACCATGCTTGGTTGCTATCTCGATTATGTTTCTAACTTCCTTGTCTCTTAGGATACTATCGCTACAATGGGTGTTGGCTCTGTCGATATATGCTTTCAGTGCTGCATTCTCATACCTCCAAGGGTCGTTAGACCACTTTGGGACTATTATGGGGGTCGCCCCTGGTTTCCTATAGACGGTTGTGCACAAGGTTGTCTGTCTTATCTCAATATCTACATCCAGGAAATGTATAGTCTCTTTACTTCTCTGGTACACCCAGATGAATTATATACAACAGAGAAACTAGTCAATTACGAGAAGAGTAGGCATGAAAATGTAGTGAACGAGAGAGATAAGGAAGGGCTCCCAACAGCCTGGAAGTATGCCCTAACTAACTGAGAAAAAAGCACTTTATATGAAAAAACTTGTCATAGGACTTTTAATTTAAACCCTATAATTTGTGCATATTTATTTTTCTTAATTGTTGTGAAAAAATTTTTTTAGCGCTATCCCTAAAAAACGTAAATAGACGTCTCTATGTTTTAAATTTAAATTTGTTTTGTTCTAAGAACAGAAACGGAACTCCTCAGTTGTTCCTTAACGTGCATTGTTAAAGTTTAAAAAAACGATCTGTGAGTTGATAATGGCCTTTGAAAAGTGGCCGAAAACGTTCCTCTAAGTTAAATTTTGGTGGAATAACATTATGGATACGGTCTTTCCCATTCCTGAGAGTGTTAAAGATTGTGTTGCCCCTCTTCCATGTTATTCTATAGCTACCGTCTTTCAATGCCCTTTTTAAGACTTTGTATGTTGTAATATCATATATGATATCACCATATGGGCGGGTATCAGTGTCATATTGTACGAGAGAGGTACATTGATGTGTGTCTAGTATATATTCTGAAACTTTATTCCATATGCCTTGCATTACTTTATGAGTAAATCCATATTTTCGTCCTTGGGCAAAGATATAGTCAACTTCATTTTTCCTATCAAGCCATTTAATAATATTTTCTTTAATAAGTTCATGGTTATTAAAGAAATCATGAACATGTGTTAGAATCACAATGACAAAAATATATTAGCATACTTAACTAGAAATATAATAAACAAATAATAAAAAATAGTTTATTAATTCCACAAAAAACACAAGTGTTAACAAGCTTTATTGTAACAATTATGCTATGTATGGGAACCGAGTATACCCCCGCCTTCCCACCATTATGGATACGGTCTTTCCCATTCCTGAGTGTGTTAAAGATTGTGTTGCCCCTCTTCCATGTTATTCTATAGCTACCGTCTTTCAATGCCCTTTTTAAGACTTTGTATGTTGTAATATCATATATATCACCATATGGGCGGGTATCAGTGTCATATTGTACGAGAGAGGTACATTGATGTGTGTCTAGTATATATTCTGAAACTTTATTCCATATGCCTTGCATTACTTTATGAACTATGTATGGGAACCGAGTATACCCCCACCTTCCCACCATTGTGGATACGGTCTTTCCCATTCCTGAGAGTGTTAAAGATTGTGTTGCCCCTCTTCCATGTTATTCTATAGCTACCGTCTTTCAATGCCCTTTTTAAGACTTTGTATGTTGTAATATCATATATATCACCATATGGGCGGGTATCAGTGTCATATTGTACAAGAGAGGTACGTTGATGTGTGTCTAGTATATATTCTGAAACTTTATTCCATATGCCTTGCATTACTTTATGAGTAAATCCATATTTTCGTCCTTGGGCAAAGATATAGTCAACTTCATTTTTCCTATCAAGCCATTTAATAATATTTTCTTTAATAAGTTCATGGTTATTAAAGAAATCATGAACATGTGTTAGAATCACAATGACAAAAATATATTAGCATACTTAACTAGAAATATAATAAACAATTAAATAATAGAAAATAGTTTATTAATTCCACAAAAAACACAAGTGTTAACAAGCTTTATTGTAACAATAATAAAGCACAAATAAATTAGTAAAATAACTTGTTTAATTAGTAATCAAAAATCCAAAAAACAATAAATTTATTAAACAATCTAAATAACAAAAGAAATCTTAACTTAATTAATTACTAAGCCTCCACTCATGCTACAAAAAAATTCTTAAATGGTTGATTGACAATTCACAATATCACTAAACCCTAGTTTGTTGCTTCAATTCCACTCAAAAATCAGTCAAGGTCAAAACCTCTCCTTAAAGAAACTTACATAA
This sequence comes from Olivierus martensii, assembly GCA_000484575.1. Classification (NCBI taxonomy): domain Eukaryota; kingdom Metazoa; phylum Arthropoda; class Arachnida; order Scorpiones; family Buthidae; genus Olivierus; species Olivierus martensii. The sequence goes on from AYEL01071487.1 coordinate 2,391, forward strand.
TAGGCTCGTTGGAACCTTAATTCAATTGATGCGAGGCGCACTCTAGTGACTGTTAGAAAAACTAATAACAGGTAAATAATGGCAGAAAAACGTTACCGTGGCAATTATTGCTGTGTTGTTGGCTGTCATAAAAATCGTTACAGCACATACAAAGTTTCTATGTTTAATTTGCCTTCACTAAAAATAAGATCCAGGAAGGAGAAAAAAATAGATTCAAGCTGTGAGGCATATCAGGTAATATTTTACAAGCAAGAAAAATGGTTATTGGTAAAGTTTTAAATTAAATAAAGGGAATATTTTTTGTAGAGAAAATGGAACTATGTGGAATCCAACCAAATATTCAAAAATTTGATCTGATGATTTTATTAGTAAAAGACCTAGAAGAAGCAGATAATCAACAGATGTGTTTCCTAGATATGAATGAAGTTACATTTAAGGTTTAGGATAGTGTTTCCCAATGTGGAGTGCATACCTGATAAGGGGGCAATTTGATTTTTCAGGGGGCAATTCGAGAATGAGTTATTAACAATGAATATTTTTCATTTCTTTTAGTTTTAAGGGCAATATATACAGTATATAAATATATATTGTGACATACACATTTTTAAAATTAAAATCAGAATGTGCACGGCAGTGGTGAAACTTTATTTTCTGCTTTTTCATATTAATTTATTATTATTATTAGTTTTTAACAATTTTTAGTAATTTCTTCCACAGTACTTCACTGTGCTTTTGTTCGTTTATTTTTCTGTTTCATGGATGCCAATGTTTTGGAAGCCTGTTTAGACCAAGTTAATAGCCTTTTAGACTTTCTCCATGTGAATAGGAGTTCACTTTCTGAATAATAAAAATTATGTAACGGGGGCATTGAGATTTTAGAGATTCTTAGGTGGGGCATGGCCAAAAAAAGATTGGGAACCACTGATTTAGGAGAAAGATAGAAAAAGTTACTAGCCATAGGATGATTTCCTTACAGGGGGGCATCGAGATTTTAGAGATTCTTAGGTGGGGCATGGCCAAAAAAAGATGGGGAACCACTGATTTAGGAGAAAGATAGAAAAAGTTACTAGCCATAGGATGATTTCCTTATCATTGCAGATTTTGTTCAACAAAATCTGCAATGATAAGGATAAAGTCAACCTCTTTTCCTTACCTAGTGTGTACAAAATATCCTTCATAAATAAAGATACCAACCAGCAAACTTCTATATAGGATATACCGAAAGATCTCTGAATAAGAGAATCCTAGAACACACACCTGGTATTGAAACTGGTGCACCCACTATGGCCTTAGCACAGAGATTGCAAATTAGCACTTTAGAGATTCATTGGAACAGTGCTAAGTTAGTAACAAGAGAGGATAATCCTAAAAAAGATAGAATGATGGAAGCCTTCACAATTTACGAGAAGAAAAGACATGACATTAGACCAATCAATAAAGTGGACCCATTGGTAATTAGCAACGCTTGGCACTGGTGTGTTAGTTAAGGAGAACATGGTTTATTATAGTGACTTTTAAAAATAAGGAACTGTTAATATGTTTTACATAACCTTATGTTTTTATTTTGAATGTTAATTGGTTGCAATGTCTACTGATAACAAGCCTGTATTGTAGATAAGATAAATTTTTCGGAAACTGCTTAAAACTCTATTAACATAGTTCATTAAAAGTACCCTCTGGCTATCGTTCCAAACTACCAGTATATCATCAATCTATCTAACGTACAACGCCATCTCCTGTCGGAACAAACATAACTTAAATATATAATTTAGCAACATTGAATAAACATCGAATTTATGAAATCTGTGTTAAATATTGTAATTAAAAGCCCTTATACAAATTATAAATTTATCTGTTTTATTAATTTAAATAAAAATGATATCAATAAACTTCGATTAAATATAATATTTTAATTAAAGAAATAAAAGAATATCAAAGTAACTGTAATTATTTACAATGTAACAATACGAATTACAGTATTGAGTTTGTTCTTTAAATAATATTGCATATCCTAAAATTACATAATTTTAATTAATTACTTTTATTTTATGTTTATTTTATTTATTTATTTTTTTTATCAAGTCTGAATTTTATCAAAATTTATTCTCGAACATCGTCTTATCTGGAATTTTTAATCAATTACTTTTATTTTATGTTTATTTATTTTTTTTTATCAAGTCTGAATTTTATCAAAATTTATTCTCGAACATCGTCTTATCTGGAAAAAGTTTTGCTGAGTTTATATGTTACTGTATACTTTACTATTCACAAAGGAATTTATGTAATGCGACAAGTTCCTATTACGACCAACTGGTCCCAATTTCTTCAAAATAAAAATCTTTACGCAAGTTTTCTTACTTTGTAGTATATTTTTTATTACTACATTCTGTTATTGCATTATCAAATATATTTTTTTTATTATTGTAGAAAAAATTTTTCAAAATTTTCTTTCCAGTTTAGATTTGTTAAACGATTAGTAGAAATATATATAAAAAATAAAGCTTAAGAAATAACAAAGTATGTAAATAAATAGTTTAATAAATAATTCTAGAAATAATATATAATATAAAATTAGAAATTTGACCATTATCTTTGATTATATGTAAGATGATATAATTCATTATACTGTATAATAGAACACATATTTAATAAACAGAACATGGTGTTTCTGCTTTCTAATTAAAATAAACTGCCTCATTTATTACTCAACTAATTTAACAATGTTATTTATTAAATATACATTGTAGATGAATGCATAATAAATGATATTTTAAACGTAATAAGTTATTAAAAAAGTTGTTAAAGTATCGCTGAAGCGTGAAACGATCATTTTTAAGTGATGACAGAGAATACGCAAGCATAATCAATAAAAATCAAAATTTTTATTATAGCATATTTTAAAAAATTGTTTTTAATATTCAATAAACAAGGAAACTATGGATGATATTTTATATAAATATAACAACTTGGGCATTATTTTTTAGGAGAATATTAATACAGTGGACTCGTATTTTTACGAACCTCCAATTTATGAACTACAGTGGACTCTCGATTTTATGAACTCGTAAGGACTCCCGAAAAAGTTCGTAAATGGGAATGACATTAATTAATATTAGAGACTTTTTGGGACCAACTAAATAATTCGTAAAAAACGTGTAGTTCGTAAATTGGAGGTTCGTAAAATCGAGAGTCCACTGTATTATTTAAATTTTTTATTTTTATTGAATACATTTTTCTATATATTTTTTTCTTTTATAAATTATTCATTTTATTAAGTTAAAATATAGTTCTAATTCAAAATAATGGTTACTTACTAAATAAATAATTATTTAATTGCTTTCGACTGAAGAAAAAATATTTTTTTAATAAATATAAAAAATAAGAATAATATTTATAAAATGTAAGCATTGATAAAACTATTGATTTAATATTAACTATTTTCTGATATATAAATTGTTAAATATTTCCTATAAAAAGGCAAGCATATCTGGAAGCAAGTATGGGTTTAAAAATAATTATGAAGACAATAGAGATATATTATTTTCCGTTCATAATATTGATTCATCTTGCGCTAAACTATCAACGGAAGAAATGTTCCGATAATAATAATGTTTAACTTGCCTAAACACCGTCATTTAGAGACCTTCGCCCGTTTTATACAATTGTATAGGGTCATCCCTAACAAGACACTTATCTTCATCTGCTAAATAACAGGTTCGAGTAATCACGATATTGTGATCCTTTCACGAATAAAAATCTTTCGTGTTATTACATTCTATCTCCTCCCTTAATCTGAAAAGTCGAATGTTATCATCACAGAAAAGAATTATGTCAACTCATATTTCTTTATATCAGATATCATTTCATGTTATATGGCATCAGTATTTCAAATGTATTACAAAATACATAACTATTCTGTAATTTCTATGGTTACAGTTTATATAGTGAGCTAGCAACTTAATTATAAATGGCTAAAATTTTAGTCTTGAAATCAAAATATATTCGCAATTTTATATTAAAAAAAAAACTAATATTTTTATAAGAAGTATGAAAAATATTACAGTATCATTTTATTATATTTGCCATTTATTGAAATATGAAAATCGAATTAGTTTAATGTATGCTGAGTATGCTTTAAATCAGGAGTTCTTAATTGAGGTATGGAAACTAAATGCTGGGGTATAGGACTCGATCTCTAAAGTACAGTAAATTCAAGCTTTGTTGACATATTTGGAAGTCATACTGGCAACTAATATAAGGAATGATGGTGATTATTTCGACAGTCAAGTGAAGAGGGGACCATTGTACAATCCATTGGGAGTCTGGAGTCATCAAAAAGTTAAGAACCCTGCTTTAAATAAAATATTCATTTGAAATTTCTATCTAAAAAAAAAAATAATTAATAGTCTTTTAAATATTATTAGCAAAATAAAGAAATATTTTTTACCTTAAAAAAATTTTCCTGTTAAGTTAATAATGAATTTAAAAGGAAGCATTTTTGCAAAATAATAATAATTTTTTCGAAAGTATATGATATCATTCATCTACAATAAGTAATTTCAAAACTATCAATTTTTTAAAATTTCGAAAAGCCGCCATCTTGTAATGTGCTTACGTAGAGACTTTAAAATTAATAAACATGTAGTTTGAATAATAAGAAAGGTGTCCTAAAATTTGGATACTATAAGATGTTTAGTTCTTGAAACATCGCAAAAGCGTTTTAATCCATTATTTTTATACCTTGCGGATGAACAATTAGACAGACTGATTACATAAAATCATTTTTTAAAATTGATTAATAAGTCTAACATTAACAATTTGTTTATGTTTAATATAATAACCATTATACTATATTTAAATATGATTACGCTAATTATTGATACAGCACGTAAAATTTAATGTTATAAAATTTTTAAATTAAAGTAGCATCGTTATTATTATTATTATTATTTTTATATTAACAGTTTTCATTGCTTATTATAAAAATTTTAAATTAAAATTTAAATTTAGAATAAAAAAAAGTTATATAATTTAAGTATAAATTTTCGTAATTGAGGTTATTATATTTTATTACACAAATCTTTTCTAAATAATTTTTATAATTAAAATAGGAAACGCTTAATAATCAAAGCAAAATTGCTTTGTTTTAATGTTTTAATTAAATATATTTATATTTTTCAATTACTTAAATTGTTTATTAATTAAAAAATGCAACCGATTAATAAAATTAGTAGAATTTTAGTCATCTTATCCATAAAGTGTTTTTTTATTTATTAATTTTTAATATAACAAAAAATAAATAAATTTGTTGTTATTCTTAATAATTAGCGTGATTTTAAGTTTATATATAAAATAATAATATAGTGTTGTTAATACTGAAAGTAAAATATATTTTTTTTTACTATCAGTGAAAATTTAACTTGGAAAAATATATGATCACAAAGCACCTCCATTACATATTTTAGAATTAAAAAACTTAGCTTAAAATACATAAATGTCAAAATATTTGCTTAAATATCTAAAAGTGAATAAAAAATGAGAAAGAATAAATTTAAAAATGGATATAAACATTAAACTGTAATAGTAGCTATCAGATATTATCATGATATGCACTATAGAAAAAAGAGCACTACTTAATGCAGCTAAAGCACTATGAAGTTTTACTTAGCCTATTTTATAATTTATTTATCAACCACTTCCATGCATTAGAAAGAAAACTTAGGTCATTATTATTGGCAATACAACCATTATTCACCTTTTAATTATCTCAATTGACTCTAGAAGGATCCCTTTGTTTCTGTGCCTGACATGTTTCACCAGTTTTGCTTCTTTTCATTTAATATCTACAATATATTCTAATGCTCTAATACTAAGCACAGTATTAGTTTCATCCTTATCTACATTTTTATTGTGTTCATTCATTTTGTCTTCTAGTTACGGCCTGTGTAGCTGATCTTTTTTTGATTGGGTCTTTTATTCTCTGAAGTTGGACAATTCAATAGGACTTCACTTAAAATTGGATCAGGCAAGCATTAGACAGATACACTTCTTAGACATTCAGGATGAAGTGTACAGAGTTTCTTATAAGACTAAAGTGTACCATAAACTGACTTTTGTGCTGTTGTTCATACTCTGAGCACATCAACAGCCAAAGATTGACTCAAAGTATCAGCCTTTTAGCATTCTATTTAGAAGAGGCTTTACATACTGCAGCACAAGAGCAGACAGAGAGAAGGATATAGATGAAATATTTTCACAAGGAAGAAAACACAGATACAGTAACAATTTCCAAATAAAATATTATTCTCAGTAACAAAAAATTTGAACTCAGAAAAAACTCCACCAGAAGGTGTCAAGTATCAAAGTGTTGACTATCAGTCACTCTTACCATGCCTTATATAGAGACATAGAAAACACTACAGGTGTTCAGATATCCTTCAAAAAGAATAATACCATCTTTTTGATACTTAAGAATGGCAAAGAAATCTACAGTGAAGGAAAATCTTAGAAGTTTATGAAATCCTGATTATCACTCTAGACCTTAACCTAGAAGACAGAGTGAATGAACACAAAAAAAAATATAGAAAAGGGTGAAATTGTACTGTGCTCAGTGTTTGAGCATTAGAATACAATGTAGATATTAAATGAAAAGAAGCAAGTGGTGAAACTTGTCAGGTGTAGAAATGAAGGGATCATTCCGGAGTTGACTGAGATAATTAAAAGGTGAAAAATAATTATATTGTCAATAATAATGGCCTAAGTTCTCTCTCTAATGCATGATAGTAATTGATAAATAATCTGTAAAATAGACTAAAACAAAACTTTGTAGTATTTTATATGCAATAGATGGCACTCTTCTCTCCATAGTATATATAGTGATAAAGTCCAATAGATATTACAGCTTAATGTTTATATCCATTTTAAGTTTATTCTTTCCCATTTTTTTTGTCCACTCTTAAATATTTAAGCAAATACTTTGATATTTATGTATTTTAAGTTAAGCCTTTTAACTCTAAAATAATGTAATGGAGATGCTTTGTGATCATACATTTTTTCAAATCATATTTTAATACTATCAGTTGTGGAATTTTAATGTTTTGGTTATTTTAAATTTGAGTTGATAACAATTCCACTTAAGACATCCTTTTGATGTGTGTTCACAATTATGCATTAATGTATCAGATGTTTGATTTTTCACCATGAATCTGTAAATAGGGTAAGTAAAATTCTGTACCTTTATAAATTTACATTTGTTTTGTAACTGGTTGCAGTAGATCTGATGATGGCTCTGAAAGAAAATTGAAACAGTCAAATAAAATAACTTCTGCAGTCTTGGCTATTTTGTGAATTTACTGTTTTACAGTTATGCAGAAAAATGAAAAGATACATTCTTTCTAGTATTTTTAGAAATATATTGAATAAGTTTTAACTAATTAATTGAAATTTTCTTACTTTTTCATGATGAAAAACATAAAATGCCATTATTGTCAGGAACATAAAATATGGAGGCATAGATAAATGGTTATCCATTGTCTGAAAACACGATATATTTAAAATAATTATTTATATATATTCATCATAACTATTTAAATATACTTAAAACAATTTAGATAAGTCAGTAAATATTAAATATTAGTAATTCTTTTGAAATTAATTACTTTATGAAATTTTTGAAATCTATATTAATATACTAACAATTATATTTACTTTTGGCATCTTTTATTTTAATGGAAATCTAGAGATTTTTTTTTTTTAAATTAAACATATATATAGAGATCTTTAAATTATGACAAAATGCATTCAAAGATTTCAGTTATAATTCAAATCCAGCATATCTCAGAATAAAATTTCCCATAAGCACAATGCTATAAGTGGAAATTAAGTTCTACAATCATCAAAACTTAGAATATTCAATGTGTTTTAAAAATGTAGCTTAGTAAAGTAGTGCTGAATAAATACTGTTTATTCTTTAAAACAAGGAAAATAATACATATAGTCCCTGCCAACATTTTATGTAAGTAAAAATAAAGAAAATATTAAGTAAAAACAAAAGCAGAATGAATATGAGATCTGACAATTAAGTAATGAGACTGATTTATTTATTCTTCTATATGGTACTCTGACAGCCTGCTACCATAGACTATGTTTAATCTTGTTTCTTCCTCATCTCCAGTCTAATCGAGAGGCATAATCTCTCAACCTAGAATACTTAGTGAAATATAAGAAAGTGGTTGTTTATCACATCAAAAAAAATACTACAAAGAAATTTTGAAAGACTTCAAAAATAAATTATTTGTGCTCATCCAAACATTGCCAAAATTTAATATTTTAACACCAATCTTGATCTTTATATTTAATATTTTAATGAAAAATTAATTTATAATAATGTAATGTAATGACCTCAGTAGATAAATTTTTCAAAGTGTCAAATATTTGACCCCTGTCAAATAATTATTCAATTATATTACTATTGTAATGTCTAGAACTTGTAAATTGTTTAAAAGAAAGAAAGGAAATGGAATATCACATAACCATAAACAATGTTGTAACAGAATCACAGTTCTATAAACACAGGTGTAGTATTAAACAATAAATCAATCAAAGCTATTCGACCACGTTAAAATGTAGAAATTAAGATAAACAATTGACATTCTTCAAAGACAGAACCAGACAGTTGGTATCAAGATTTCTTTGCAGTGTTGTTCTACCTACAGTCGGTACCTACATTTTTCTTCCTGTGCGGTTCAGGACCATCATCTATTGCACTGAGCCAAGGTCTTTACCATTAGCGCTAGCCTCAGTATTCTGTATTTTGTTTTTTACAAAAAAGGAATTTGTGCTTAAGAGACTAAAGACTAATCTTATTTGGACTAAAGACTGTTTAAAAGAAGAAAGAATATGGAATCATACTTTATTGTTGTATATCATATATATACAGGTATTTATCCTCCAGAATGATTTGTACAACACATCTCTCTCTCAAATAAAGATCCTTGATTGATTAAACCATTGTAGTTGTCATCATTGTATCAGAGGATTTCGTTCACCCATTCGGACTTACACGCAACAGCCACATATGATCGCATTAGGCCTAAATGCCTGTACAGTTTGTCTCGGCAGATCTACACTGGTTTCAGAAGTGGGATAAAGAATTTTAATTGGAACCAAATTGGGACGAATAATAATTGTGGCACATTCTAAAACTTCAAAATGTCCAACAAAAATCTTCCTGATACAGTGACCCATGAGACAGCTCCTGGATCTTTTTTGCTTCCAACTCCAATGCTTCACAGCTTTAGAGGTGAACATGCATAACTGACTTTTTTGATATTATTGACAAGATCAGGGAATTAGCACTGTGGTCAAACCAACAAAAATTAGGCATAGCAAAGTGCAGATTAACAGCAATTGTGCGAAACTATGCTTGGCGTGATTTTGTAATTAAAAGCATAACAGATCACAAAGAATTCAAATCATTAATGATAAAGAGGTTTGCTAAGGAGCCAAACACAATCAGATTACAAAAATTTCATAACTGTTTTCAAAAAAAGAGGAAGATGTTCAAACTTATGGTGTGAGGCTACAAACTCCAGCCACCAAAACCACAATTGACATAGAAAGCACCACAGAACAGGAAAGAACTGTAGTTGAGCAATGTCAAAAGAAAAAATTAAATGAGAGGTTACATGTACAATTTTTAAATGGGATTGATGAAAGAATTAAACAATCTGTCATGTCTCACGACCCAAAAACATTTGAAGAAGCTCTGTTAATAGCAAAGTGCAAAGAAATGATAGAACAAGTGGCCTGCAAATCACGACCATTTGTTGGAAAGATTGACAAGGCAAATGCTGTCACAGATTAATTATACATAGCTGAGCAAAATAAAAATAATATGGAAGGACTGCTATTAGTGATTAGACAAATTTGCGACAGACTCGATAGATTGGAGTCTAGGCTGGAAAACGCAACAGACTCACAAGCGTCTATTCCCTCACAACCGAGTGTGCAGTCTAGGAATCAGGAAACATTGCATTATAAACTCCTCTGCCACAACACTTATAATATATTGGGAATTAGACATGAACTTCTATAGGCCAGTACAAAATCGAATTTCATCTCATAATTGGCATAATCAATCTCGCTTTCGGGCTCCCAAAAATTATTGAGAAAAAGATAGATATATTGAGAAAAAGATCTTTTTCTCAATAATTTTTTGCATATACTCACAGAAACCATTCTTGACACAAGATAGAAAATGCTATCCCTATTCACATTTGCCACAAAAACACATATCTAAGAGAAAATCTAGATGCATTACTTCACAAGATTTTTTGGAAAGCTCATAGCATAATAAATGCGATAAGCATCATAAACTGGCGAAAGTTAAACTATTTCAGGGCAAAACTAGATGTAACTGGGAAAAAGGAAATAATACAAATCATTGGGAGCCAAAAATTTCTCATATTATTCCGACGATAAGAATAAACTACCGTTGTGATAAACACAAGAAACAATCAGAGGCTTTTAAAGAAATTCAAGGACTGAAATTCGATGAGAATTCTGAGCCTAATTTAAATTGTAAAGTTAACGGACAAAATATCCAATTAACGATACATGTGGGTGCTAATGTCACACTGCTATCCCGTAAATTCATTAAGAGACTCAGAAAACCGATAATACCATCTAGAGCAGGGGTTCCTAAAGTGCAGCCCACAAACCCTAGACATGTGGCCCACAATGTTAGATTATCCCTGATCTTGAATTTATAGAGGTAATTTACATTTTTACAAAATAAAAAAAAAAAGATATAAACAATTTAAATTAATAATGCTAAATAAAAAAAAAAAATCCATACTTGCTAATGAGCTGTATTTAATCTAGTATCAGGCTGGATTTTTTCAATATATGAAGTATTTGAAACACTTCACAATTTCCTACCTGAGAACAGCTACACATCTCCCAGGAAATAAACAAGAAAATAACTGAACATTTTTAAAGAGCTAAAATCATCTTTTAAGAAATAACTTCCAAAACCTGGATAAGAAAATAACTGGATTGTAAATCCCTTTGAAAAAGATTATTTTCAAGCAACTATATTATCAAACAACAAAAATGAGAAGTTAATTGAACTTTTGATTGGTACTGTTTAAGAGCTGAATTCAAAGGAAATTCTCTTATAAATTTTTAGGCAGACATCAGCAGAGAATATGAACAGCTTACCAACAAAGTACTTAAGTTTCTATTCCCATTTACAAATATGGGACGAGAGTTTTCTTTTCTTTTATCTTTATGAAAAATAAATACAGTATAAGCTGATTTCTGGTTCAGATTTCAGACTATATCTTACATATTTGAACCTTATTTCAAAAAACTGTGTTTAAACCAAGTCAAGGATTATACTGAACATTTGTTATATCTTTTATAAAAAATGATTTCAATTTCAATACATAACAAAGATTTTATAACTCTTAATAAATTAACTGTGTTAAACTATATTGTAACTTTTGATTTTTGAATATAAAAATAAATACACTGTTTACCTTATTATTGCATTATTTTTAATACTATTATTAGTCATTTATTTCCAGTTACAATATATAAATTTGAAATAACAATAACTATATTAATCATAAACATTTTTCTGATATTAAAAGTATAATTTATGGAAATAGGTCACCAGGAGGTACACAAGTGAACAAAAGTTGGAAAATATTGATATAGACTATCAAAAATTGAGCCACTCAGAAGTCAAACTGATTAACTTCATTTTTTTTTAAATTTCTCAATTTTAGAACCGGAATACATGATTAGTGCAAACATTTGCTTGGGTACTAAAATTGAGAAATTTATTTAAAAATGGAGTTAATTAGTTTGGCTTCTGAGAGATTCAATTAATATATGAACAAGTAACTCTCATTTTTGATTATGTATGGCATAGAATCCCAAAATGTGGCCCACAAACCCTAGAAATGCAACCCACGATGTCAGATCATCCACCATCTTGAATTCATAGAGATAATTTACATTTTTACAAATAAATAAATAAATTTTATCATATTATAATTAAAAATTATTCAGTTAAAAAAATACGTGTGTAAGTGCTTCCATTCCAAATATGTTTTCATTATTTGGAAGCAATCATGAGTATTAATAAGTTCAAATTGAGATCAAAATTAACTGATGAACATTTACAAGCAGTGTTAAGAATACATTCAACCAACTTAGAATCAAGGTTCAATGATATTATTAAAACAAAACAACAACTGCACAAGTCACACACTTCAGATTGATGAATTTATTATTTTTTCTCTTTTTATTTGAAATTATTTAGTTATTTTTGTTTAATTAAATTTTGAAATGAGTTATTTTAAACAGTTTGTAATAAAAAGTAATTATTATCATAAATAAAGAAAGACTGTTATAAAATTAGTATAAATCTTTCCCTTGTGTCTAACTTTTTAATCAAGTTGAACGTATTTTTCCATAACACTTTTTTTTGGCCTGCCAAATATTTTGGAATTTACAATTTGGTGCACCTAGGCAAAACTTTGGGAAACCCTCTGATGTATGGTTTCTCAAATTTGATGAAATAATTTCAAGAATTCTTGATTGAATAATTAAAAATTTCAGTTAAGAATAGTTAATAATATATACAGTAGAGATTGTTTATAAAAGGTACAGTTCATTCCAAAATGTTTGTGAACTAAACGGAAGATGTTCGGCTTCCTTACAATACTTACAAACCAATGAGATTAATCAGTACAGGCGCGAATTCGAGTTTGCGGAGCTTTGGATGATTCCATTTATTTTTTCTAAGCAACAGGGTTAGGTAGGCTTAATGACAGGTGTTCAATCATTTTTTCCGAAAATTGATTTTGAGCATTTATTAGGAAAGTTTCAATTTATTATTTACAATTTAATTTATGTTGTTATTAATTTACGCAAAATGCAGCATTATATAGTCGTAACTAAACGAGTAATTAAGTGTGGTTTAACTGCATTTCAACTTCCCTGATTACTAATTCGGCTAGTATCCCAGCCATGGGGCTCCCTATAGGGACCCCCTGGTGTTGTTTATAAAAGGTACCTTCAAATTCAAAATACGATTCATAACATATAAGGTATGCTATATCCATCAATAGGGCTGGGTTTCTACTATCTGTTGGAGTGTGTTTAATTAAAAATCTATAAAAAACCAGGCATGTAGCTTGCAAGTTAAGGGAGGGGTATAAAGCCTCAAAGTCTAAAACGGTCATATAGGTGCTATATGCTGGGTTTACTAACCTTAACCTTTCCAGAAAATCCTTGGAGGAGGATACCGTGTAAGGGTATGGAGTCAGCCTAGCGTTACACCATTTTGCCAGCTGTTTTTCAATCTGATAAGTTGGAGATCGCAATTTTTCTACTATGGGCCGGGGTGCGGGAGGGTCTTTATGTGTTTTAATGTACGAGAAAATCCTCGGACGTGCTGGAAAATTAAAGTGGATCTTTTATAATCAACTTCGGACTGTAAAAGAAGCTTCCCTTCCGTTAGCCGATGTTGTGACTGTTATGGATAACATCACCGTTCCAACTCTAACTGCAGAACTACTAATGAAAGGACCAACCTGCACAATGTCCAATAGCTATGAAGTTATAGAAGATATACAAACTTTTGAAAAGCTACTGGGACACCTAGATGGTTTAGAAGCTGAAAAAATGAGATGGAGTTTTGTTAGAGAGAAGTATATGAACAAAAACTGTAAGACAACTACCCCAGCGGGTGGCCTTTCCCTTAGCGACGTCAGGGTGCAACGAACACTGAAATGGTTAAAAGAACAACAAATCGTTGCAACTAGAGATGACAAATCAAAGAAACTTGTTCTTTTAAGGAGATCTACTTATAATAATTTTATTTTAAACTACATACATGACTCTAATGCAGAAGGGCTGAATAAAGACCCCACTGACACACTTGTTTCGAAGGTTAATAGACTTCTCTGGCAACCTAACTTACCCCCTTAAATTAGTAAACGTAAGGTGGTCAACCCAGCATGTCCGAGGATTTTCTTGTACATTAAAACACATAAAGACCCTCCCGCACCCCGGCCCATAGTAGAAAAATTGCGATCTCCAACTTATCAGATTGAAAAAACAACTGGCAAAATGGTGTAACACTAGGCTGACCCCATACCCTTACACGGTATCCTCCTCCGAGGAATTTCTGAAAAGGTTAAGGTTGGTAAACCCAGCACATAGCACCTATATGACCGTTTTAGACTTTGAGGCTTTGAACTTATTATATCCCATTATAATTTTTCTGTAATTTGTGTCCCAAGTAATTTTTCTGTCTACGTAAAACCCTCTGCCCCTCCTCTGGTGATACCGAAATGGTCATATGACCCATGGTCATTTAAAAAGTCGGCTTTTACTTTAAGAGATGTTTAATGCATTGCAGTGACAAGTCTCTAAGGAATGTAAAGATTAATAGAATCATTATAATAGGTAAAAAACATGGGTATAGTGAAGGTTTTTTATGGAAATTATATCGTAAAGTGAAGAGTAAGCTCCTTAAGCCAAATACCACTTCAGGACAACAGCAAGCCTCTGGAACAAACAAGTGCAGTTTTGATATGGATAACTGTCACATGATCCCATACCGACTACACAGCAGTAAAGCAGTCAAATCCTCTTTAAGAACGGCTAATAAGAACAGTGCCTTCCGCAGAGCCCCCACAATATTTGGGATTATCCGTAATGATAAATCTAAGAGGAAAGAGGACTTCAAGACAGGTGTTTATAAAGTGCCTCTAAAAAACCTAGAAGATAACCAAGTGGAAACCTATATTGGCGCCACTGCTCGGAATTTCAAACAGAGATAAATGAGCACAAAGACAACATCTGAAAAGGAAATCTTTGCACCGCTCTGGCGCAGCGAGTCTTTGAAAAGAATACAGAATTACTGTGGCAGAATGCAAGAGTGATTAAGAGCGTAAGAAACCGGAAAGACTTGCCCCTAATGGAGAAATTACTAATAGTCAAGCACAGCCAAACCGATAAAATAATTAACATACGTCAGGCGGAGGGAGTAAGTGCAGCTTGGCGGTATGCCATTAGATCGAACTTATAACTGTTTAAT
>AYEL01071494.1:0-17584 GCA_000484575.1 Olivierus martensii
CTTCCACGATTTCCGTTTTTGTTTTTATTGCAATTTAGAACCTAATAAACGTTTTATCTCAAAGCGGTGCGTTTATATTCTTAACTCTTATAGTTTGTGCGTGGTGAGCCCTTATTTACCAAAGTGCGCGCACTTGACCCGAATGACTCTATTAGGAGAGTATTTCAGCAGTTTGAACATCTATTTTTAAATGATTGCAGCTAGAGGGTTAAATAATACAGCGTCAAATAACTTTTAATGACAGAATATCACTTACAAAATTTCATGAAAATCTACTAATTATTCAGAAGTTATCAATGGGGAACACAAAGATAGCAATAGTAGACTGTTTGTCTGCTATCTGTATGTTTAGCATGTTGCTCTCATAAATTTTACTCTCCTTCAGAAAGTAGGCTAAATATACGACGATGCGTAAATATAGTTAACTTCAGATGTTTATGTAAATTGAATTTTTTTTCGATGGAAAACACAAAACTGTATGACATCACTTAATGTTAATTCGTTTTCTCGAAAATTACTCCAAATCATTACTTAAGTGGATATAAATTGAATTTTTTTTCGATGGAAAACACAAAACTGTATGACACAAAGTATAACATCACTTAATGTTAATTCGTTTTCTCGAAAATTACTCCAAATCATTACTTAAGTGGAGTGGTGTGCGCAGTGGAAAATTACTGATTTTATTTTTAGATCGGACTGTTATAATAATACTATATCAAAGTTTCTCGCATGCGTAATTGCTTTTATGATTTTATCAAGTTCAGTTTTAAACTCATGATTATCATACTCTAAACAAATAAGAATTTCTGCAATATAGGCCTATGTAGCTTATTATTGTGAATACTAGATCAGAAAATAATGTGAATTTTTATACCTTTTTTTTGAGTTAAAATTGAACTTAATATTGAAAACTTTTTGCTTTACATAATTAGTTTTCAGAAATCATTTTGTTTTATATATCTTCATAAATATTATCTAAACCCACTAATTCTGCTGTGATTAAAAACAATTTACGTTCCAGCTCTAATGTGGGGTAATTAGGTATATTTCTTCATACGGTGCGCATAATTAGCTCATAGGATGGGGAACTGTGCGAATTTGACTTTCTCTGCTTTTTTATTTATAACTTTGCTAATAAGATCCTTTGAAAATTGTTCTTTTATTTCGTGAAAGCTGAAGCTTGAGAGCTCATGTGCAATTAATAACTAATGTTCTAAACCCTATGGTTTGATTAAAATAATGGAAAAATGCTTTCTTATTATAATTTAAAATGTATATCTTTACCCGACGCTTTACAGCATTTAACATCTATATTATTTATAAGCTTCAACTGGTCCCATTAGATCCAGTTCATCAGTTTCGGACTGGTGTTCTAGCGGCCCAGTCCGAAACTGGAAGTCGCAAAATTGGATATGACAACATTTAAAATTTAAGTAATCGGGCGGATGGCGCTTAGAAACATATTGTGTTTCCAACCCGGAGGATCCTTGTTCAATTCCTTCCTCCTATATCTCCAAAGATTTTCAGGAAAAGTCAGAGTGCTCATTGACGCCATTCCTCTATGATGGCCAATTCCACCGGAGGTGTGGGCATCCGGTAATGTATGCTGGAATGTCCCACCACTTATTAAAATCACTGGGTAGAAAGTGGCGTAAAGCTATACAAAAAAGTAAATTTTTAACCGTTTTTTTTTTTTTTTCTAAAATTACACTCTCTATGAAAACGTTAGTTCTAGAAGTTCGACGTTAATGTTCAACGAACTTTATATCCGGTCTTTTTAGAAAAAATCTGAATATGTGAGATTTAGATCTATAAGATAGAGTGATTTACAATACGTTTCATAATGGGTGAAATATCTTAAATAATGTGACAAAAATGATAAATTGTTTTTTAATAATAATAAAAATATATTTTTTTTAGAAGAAAAAATTTCATTCCAAGATTGAATATAATTTTTTTAATTAAAAAGATTTTAAAAAGTTTTAATGTAATCGATTTCAGACGCATTTACATACAAATACTTCTTACAAATTTTTTTTATAAAAATTTATCGAAGAAAACTGATTTTATTTTTAAATCGGATTGTTATAATAATACTATATAAAACTATAAATATAGGCTACATTGTTATCTCATCTGTTGAAAAATGCCCTACAGGTGAAAAGAATACAAAGGTTCATTATTGCCAAAGAACAAAAATCATAGGTTGATAGAGTAAGAACGGGGATAATACTTTATAATGTCACGAATATTCCTGCATTATTACATAGTGTCTACATTTTACTGCATAATACATTTATATTATCGTAATGAATTAATTTTAATTTTCTTTATTTTATTATTAATAATACGGTTTTAGAACATAAATATTAAACAAATTATAAAACTAAATTTGTAGAACTTTATTACAAAATATAATTAAATATATGAAAGGTGTAAAAATGATTTTGTTCGAAAGAGTGAAAAAAATACAGTAATAGAAACAATTTTAATATAATATTATTGTTGTTAATTAATCTAAAGTTATTACATCTTTGCTATAAATAGTCAAAATAAAACTTTTTCTAAGAAATACTGATTTAGAAATATAATATAGTACTTTTCAAATGTAATAAAGTTCAATGTTCAAGTTTCAACAATATAAAGTTTCCTTAATTACAGATCTCCTTCATTCAAATGGAAAAGTTTTTATACCTTTTAAATTGATTTGATCGTTTTAATTGGTGTTTCTTTTACAGTTTTCCTATACATCATTCTTTAAATAACGTGCTATATATATTTTTTTCTTTTCAGAATAAATAAATTTATAAAAATAATAAAGAACTTTACATAAATTTATTTAGAAATTTAATCAAACCCAGTAGAATATTTATGTAAAATAATAGGAGTTGTATAAATTTTAAATATACAAATAAATATTTGATATAAAGTTACCATCTGGTTAAGAAAAATTTTTAGAATAAAAATTAAACAAATATTCAAATGGATTATGAATTTTTTTTTGATTAAATTAAACATACTAAAGAAGAATATATTCTAATTCGGTATTTTTATTGCTGAAAAATAAATTCTTAAAAGAAAACAAATGATAATTTAAAAAAAAAAATTAAAAGAAAATACATTAAAGCATACAATATACTTATATATAATACAACAAACTATAATTATTTATAATATTTCAATATGACAAATGCAGTAATTTTAGTTCAGTATTAATAAACTGATTGTATAGTATATTAATTAAATATATTTCAAATATTGAGTATAGTATTAATTTATGTCTATTTCCTGAGCTTCTGGAAAGAAAAAAATATGAAAAAAAGTCGATATTGGAAAATGTTCTTTCAAGGCATAACCGATTCTTTTCTATTTATATACAGTATCATAATGTATTTTGGCACAACAAAATATGTGAACAAAGCAATACAGTATATAATATTGAAAATAATATGATAAACAATATAAATTAATATAATATTATTATATTAATTGATATTATCATTTATTTGAAAAACATCGTTATTTTTAATAATTAAAAACATGTGTCTTATATTTTTTATAATAAAGTATTTATATAAGCCTTTTGATAAGCATAACAATCTGGTAAAATAAAAATGTCCTCAGAAGAGGACATCTTAAAAGTTATAGTTTAGAGCAGCAGTTCTCAACCTTTTTTTCCCCGGGCTACATATATTTGTTTGCTACATTAAGCGGGCCGCAACATGTTATATCAGCAGTCGGCAAACGGTTGGTGTCATGTGAAAGAAAGTCTGACTTCTAAAAAATCGCCTACAAAAAACTCGACTTCTCAATTCATGAATAGGTCAGTGTTTTCCGAACTGTGCAGCGTTAGTCTATTGCAAGGGGACATGCAAGAATATTTTTGGGACTAATTCTTGCACAGACTAGCGCCGCACAGTTTGGAAAACACTGATCTATAGTATTCACGAACTGAGAAGTCAAGAGTTTTTTTTTGTAGGCGATTTTTTAGAAGTCAGACGTTTTTTCACCTGATACCAACCGGTTGCCGACAAACAAACAAAAAATAAATTCAAATTGGTATCGAAAGATATATTTACTTATTTTTATTGTAGGATTTTTCTTTCGAGAAAAGATATTTACTTTTTACAAATTTTTTTAATAGAATGTATATAATATGCAAATTACGACGATAAATAGAATCAAAAATTCTCTCTGTCTTAACATTTAATGATAATAAAGTAATTTGTTCTTTTTCTTAAAGAGAAAGGTTCAAAATTTAATAATTACTATATATTGCGATATTGGTGTCAGAGTTTGAAACGCGCGCCTACATCATTTCATGGTTATAGCTTAATCTCTATGAGCATAATACTCATTTTTTCAAATAGGCCTATTGTTTATTATTTTATCTTCTGATATTTATTTCATAATTGTATTATTATTTGTTGTCATTTCAATCTGTTTTTTGAGAAATTGTTTTAAATTTTTTAGTACACTGTATATAAAATAAGAAGATAGCTGCGCGCCGGAACAGTTTTCATCATGATTTACAAACTGAATAAACGGCTTAAATAAAAATCTAAAATCAGATGAAGAATTTATTGAAGTATGTAAGAATGAAAAAATTTATCAAAAGGTTTCCTTTGCAAATATGATTAAAAATTTAATTGTTTATTTATACACGCGGCAAAGCAATGCGAAACTGGCGACTGCAGAGCCGCGAAACTATAGACTTTTTTCAGAAACGATTAAATATTTGGTGAAGCGTGGAATCTTAAATCGCGAGATTTTTCCCCCTCGGCTCTTTTTCATGCATTGTAAAATTTTATGAGTGCATCAGGAAGGACCTAGCAAATTAGGAAAAGTCAATTTTTTTCTAGATTTAAAATAATTTAATATCAGAATTTATATTTCTTTTTGCATGTGGGAGAAGAATTCTGCACTTTCATTAAATTCATGACTGTGCATTCCAGGCCGCACATAAAAGCTTGGCGGGCCGCAGATTGAGAATGGATGGTTTAGTCACAGTCACCTTAAATCCGACCCTATCTATGGGGTCATACCCAGCCGGTTAAAAAGCATTATTCCAATTTCTGGTTGAGTCTGTCATGAGTGTTGGCCAATCTGTCTTAAGTTCTAAAAGTGGCGGCTGCTAAAATTAAAACGAAACTTGGACGAAAATTTGGCCTGTTTCTTAATTATTATTATAATTACTTTATTATCATTAAACCGGAGGCCGGTTAAACTGGGATTGGATGAGAGGAGTCTATTGCATAGATTTTCAAACTATGCCCGGACAGCGCCGGACCAGCGGCGAAACTACAAAATACCGGACACAAAAATGCGAGGGGACTAGAATTATAGGGGGCCCAAATCCTTTCTGTATTTTCTTTACCCTTTTTCTAAATTAACAACATAATACAATAAAAATTAAATGCACTATGAAAAGAGTGAAACATTCATTGGATCAGAGCAGTTCAGGTGGTAGAGCAGTAGCCAAAAATATGGAAATAAAAGAAATGATTATAGATTTGAAAATTTTTTGCAAATTTAAAATCCAGGAGAAAGAATTTTAAATTTTAAATAAATTTTCTTTAAATAATTTTCAATTGTGTTTTAATGATGGAATTTTGTTATTTTCTAATAAAAATATCTAGATAAAAATTTGTTTTTTGTGGTAGAGGTTCGAATAATATTTTGCGGAGGGCCAAAAATTTTAAGTTCTTCCACTTCGCCGGACATACATCGCTAATAATTAATAAGTAAAAGATGAAGGTATCTTAACTTTATACAGGCGAAAATATAGTATAAGTATATGTTACAGGATAAACCCGAATTCATGAAATACCAGAATTTCCAAGTCAAAACGAGAACGTCCTAACGCTCAGTCAGATTCTCAATAAAATATTTATTGAGAATCTGACTGTAAAGAATAATGGTTATATGACTAGATTCTATAAGTATTAATAATTTTATATATTATACAACATAGCTATTTTTCATGAATTCCATTATTAATTGTAATTTTACTATTTATATATCAAAATATATATATTTATCATTGTATAAAATTGATAAAGTGGTTCAAAATTTAAATCCTTTGTTTTTTCACTGGTAATATTGTAAGATTAAGATTATTTATTGATATATTCATATTCATATTCAACAACTAAAGTTTTTAGTCTATTTTCCAAAAGAAAAGATTATTTACTATGCATTTGGAAGACAATTTATTATGATAAGAATGAGAATCTATCTTCACTGGTAATATTGTAAGATTAAGATTATTTATATTCATATTCATATTCAACAACTAAACAGTTTTTAGTCTATTTTCCAAAGGAAAAGATTATTTACTATGCATTTGGAAGACAATTTATTATGATAAGAATGAGAATCTATTAATAGATTTCTACTTAAGAGAAGAATGAGATAAAAAAAAAGAAATATAATCAATTTTTTTAAAAAATATAGAAATACTATACAAATGTGTTAAAAAGAACGTTTTATGTTTCTAACTCTCTTTTCATAATAAGTTCATTTTTTAGTAATGCAGAAAATTTTATGAAATGCTTGTTTATTTTTATCTGTATAAAAATTATAATATACTTACTGATATTATTGATATTTAAAAATAAATTATATAAAAGACATTTACGTTATTATAAATTTAAAAAAATATCAGTTTAATTTAAAAAATAAATTAAAACTTTATAATATTTATAATTTTTTAATAAAAAAAATTATTTTTCTTATTTTATAGAAATGCTATTATTTATAAGAAAGAATGAAGACATCTCAGCAACGAAATTAAAATTAAGATATCCGAAATTATCAATTAATTAATAAATGTTAGTTGAGTATTGCATTGTATTAACAATTTAAATATTGTACTTTAAATGAATTAATCATAGTAAAGAAAGATAGCACCAGTTTCATCATTATATTAATTGATAATTTTCTTTTGAATTGAAAATATAATATTTTGTTTTCTGTTTTTGTTTATCATAATAAATTCTCAACTTGCTTTAATTTAATATTTTTAATTATGAAAATAGCATATTTCTAATTATAAATAATAGCATTTCTATAAAATATTTTATAGAAATGCTATTATTTATAAGAAAGAATGAAGACATCGCAGCAACGAAATTAAAATTAAGATATCCGAAATTATCAATTAATTAATAAATGTTAGTTGTTACTGTTCATTATTTAACAAATATAATTTATTATTATTTATTGATAATGCTCCAAAATAATGCTGACAAGAGTTATGCTGTTTGTAAACAGAAGATGAAATGATAAACATAAACAAACATTTATGACATATTTTTAAAAATATTTACATAAATTATCAAAAAGCTCTATAAATTAGTATTTTTGCTTTTATAATATAGTACTAAAGTAAATAAATATTTCATTTAATTATTTGCAAATCTTAAAAAATCTGAATTACAATAGTTATATTTTTGAATATGAATAAACATTTTTGATAGCATCAAATTTCAATCATTTATTTATAAAATCATTTGCAAATTTGCAATAAAAATATATTTGTTATGGATATTCTTCAGTTTCAATTGAATAGAATTGTCCAGAAAATATCTCCCAACAAAAAAAAACATTATTTCTTGTAAGCTAGTTAGTCTATCATTGAGAGTGTAGTATTGCAATCGATTTTATAATTAATTAATTTTTTACTAATAAAATGTGCCCGGCGTTGTTCGGCTGGGCATATAGTTTGAAAATATGTACAGTATATTTATATACAGTCTACAATCGATTTTATAATTAATTAATTTTTTACTAATAAAATGTTCCCGGCGTTGTTCGGCTGGGCATATAGTTTGAAAATATGTACAGTATATTTATATACAGTGTAGCACTTGAATTTGGAGCATGTTCGTATAGCAAATTAGTATATTGTTAAAATGTAAGCATGGTGAGATGAGTTGCAACACGTAACATTCACGCCCCAGTGATCTGAAGAGTGTTGTGATTCCTTCAGTGATATCTGAGGCAAAGTCCTGGCAGAACCCTTAATTCACTTGTATAGATTTTTATAACACATAGAATACCATATAGATTTAGTGAAAAATATTTTAAAATTGAATTTTCTTTTGAATGTGGATTCCATAATCATAAATAAATGCAATTTTAAGAAAAATATGCATTACAGTAGTGCTTATAGACAATAAAAAGACAATAATGAAAATCGAATTTATAAAAATTTTTGTTTATTCTTAGCCATTATTAGCGGATTTAAAAAAACTAAAGAAAAACTAATGGTACTTCTTTCTTTATTTAATAGCAGACATTCTAGAATTAAAACTTCCTATAGCTTATACATTCTGACTAAAAATTTACGTAATATTTATTATATTTCAAAAATTTTGAAATACAGTAAATGAAATACATTAGCATTTCATGAATTGAGGGAGTTAAAATTTGATCCTTAAGTCATTTACAAAAAAATATTAATATAACTCGGGATTTAAAAAAATAAGTGGTATTAACTCATTCAATTTCCAACAAATCCAATACTGATTTTAAAATATCTGACATATTCCATCAAACATTACATCATGATCACTACCAGTGGCGGAACTACAATGCGCCGGACCCTGCAATGCGGGGTCCCAGAATTTTAGAGGGTCCAAATCTTCTTTGTCATACTTTCTTTACCCTGTTTTAAATTATCAACATAATACAATAAAAATTAAATGCACCATGAAAAGAATGTAACATACATTGAATCAGAGCAGTGCAGCAGTAGGATCAGTAGTCAAAAATTTGAAAATAAAACATGTTTAGAGATTTTGCAAATTTAAAATCCACGAGGAAGAATTTAAAATTTTAAAATATATTTTCTTTTGATAATTTTCAAATGTGTTTCAAATGATGCACTTTTGATATATTTTTTGTTATTTTCTAATAAAAATATCTAGATAATTTTTTTTATTATTATTATGGTAGAGACTCGAATAATATTTTGCGAGGGGGCCAAAAATTTTAAGTTCCGCCGCTGGTCACTACATATATCAATCATGTCTTCATGGATTTCGTTATGCGTAGAAGTAAATGCGTTAAAAGATATCAAAGAAAAAATTGTCATAATTAGAGACTTATTAATTAAAAAATATATATTAATGTTAAGAAAAAAATCACTTTAGTCATTGTTATATGGAAGTATTTTTAATTAAAATAATAATTGCCACTTATTCTCGTGTACAAGTCAAAAAAATTTTTATGAAATCGACATATACACGAGTCAATTAAAAATTTTAAAAATTTTCGTAAGATTTATCAGTTCAATTGCAGTGCGTCCTTGTGAGGTTATATTTATTCTTAATAATGATTATTATCTTATTTATTATTAAAACTATACGTATTATGGTTACGAATTACTGTTTATAAATTAATATTTTCGTACACAGTATAGTATATTTAAATATGGAGTACTACACAAATAGGTTCGAAAAATATATAAGGCAGTCGCATTGCACTTCAAATATAAATGGAAAAAAGGGTAGATCAATCATTTTTTTTAATAAATAAGCACGGCGATCGCAATTTTATGCATATCATCAGTTCGATTTTATTAAATGCAAATGTTATTTCTTTGATCCAGAGTATTTCTGATCAAACAATCTGCACGATTTTTGATAATTCTGATAACAGAAACCATGCGGTGAATTTTTGCAGCTGAGTTTGAATATCAGATTTGCGTTTCAGCGATCACGTGTATTCTATTGTGCATTCCATTCATGTCATTTGCAAAAAATTTCATTTGTATGTCTTAATTTCGATTTTCTATCGAAACCAAAACGTAAAAATGAAATTAATTTTTTTTAATTCCTTTTGCTTAAATCAATGATATTTATTGAGATGAGCAAAGTTTAATTTTTAATATTTCTTTGACATTTTCTGCTGAATAAACAGCTCAATAAAATCATAACGTAAACAAATAGGATTAAAGTTTAATATATCTGAAGCATGATGAAATTAGTAGAAATGGAATGATGATATATGATATCAAACTTTATTAAAGAACTATATGTCAAATTTATGCTGTTTTTTAATTATATTCACAGTTGTGCTGTTCAGCAAAAGTATTGTTTGTTGTAGAGTTACGTTCAATAAGAATGTAGACTATAGCTGTTGGGAGACACGACTGGATGTGGCGCGGCTTGTCGCGAGGTTTCGATAAAATGAGTCTGAGTCAATATTTATTTCGATAGTGAATTGGATTTCGAAGATTTTTAAAATTATTAAAACAATAACTATTAACGTTTCAATAAAATCATATTGTTTTAATTCTTGAAATCTATGGATCAGCTGATACACGTCTCCATTTTTTACTCTTTCTTAGGAGCTGAACTAGGGATTCATATTATACATGATTATATACAGCAAATGATTACTAACATTCTTAATTGACCAAAATATCTCTGAATTTACTGTAAAAAATAATTTCACCTTAAATTCAAATACTAAATTTATTTAATCAATTTATTAAATAAATTACTATAAAAATTCATAATTTGATTAGGCAGAAATATATTTATTAAATACTGTAATGAAATTTCTGATCTGATTTTTTTCTATCGTCTATTGGAATTATGATAGGTTTTATAGATAATCATTTTCGAAATATCATCTATTTTCGGAATTATAGCTAACTGTTAACTCATCGCCTTATTGGTGATAAACGTTTCAATTTGAATGTCTGAGTGACAGATAGATTTATTACGGTCTATAAATCCTTCAATCATTTTGTAGATTAAACATTTATATGTATATATCAAAGAGGGAAGAAACTTTTAATAAATCAGATACAGCCTCTGGGCGGAGTAAAAGGGACAGTCGCCCCGATCGTTGTTCTTAAAGACCTTGAATTTTGGAATAAATCGTGATAGTGAATTTATAAAAGTGCGATTCGCATGCTGTGTCATTAACATACTACTGTTGATACAGTAGTATGTTAATGACACAAAAAACCATTTTCAGTTTTATTCGCTAGAAGATAGCTAAAGTTTTTATGGTGAGAGTCAAATTCAAATTAAAAACTATTTCCTGAACAAATATCACATTACGTATATCATATTTTGTATTTTTTATATAGCAATAAAAATACTATATATAATAAATTCAATTGTTTTTACATTGTTTAGATTTAATTTATTTTTATCTAAAGTCATTTGGGTCGTATGAAAATTTTTCGCAGACTTAGTTTAGCCATATTTAATCTAGAAGTTTGACTTTATTACATCAAAAAATTTCACATTTTTAAATACAATTAATCGAAAATAATAAATTCATTTTAATATAGATTGCAGCAATTTTATAAGATGTTGTCTTTTCAAAAGTTTGTAAATAAATAATTTTAAATAGAACTTATTGAAAAAAACAATAACTTAATAAAGAAACAGAAAAACCATTATTTATTCTATTTAAACCTTTCCTTTCATTAAATAAATCTAAATATGTAAATATTATATTTATTTTCTTTTTAATTTAGTAAAAAGTTAAGTAAAGTTTTATAACACTGTATTTGAATAAAAACACGTGAAAAATCACAAAACCAATTCATAATTTCTTTTTTCTTTTGTATGGTAAGCTTGGTGGCTAAATTTTGATTGCCCCCTTTCCACTCAAATAGAGTACTAAGGGAGCCGTTCTGGTTTTTTTTTATTTTATTTTTTTTATTTTTTTTTTTCAATTCATAATTTATAAATCTAGAATTTGATTTATGAAGAACAGTTTAAAATATTAACGATGAGATAATTAATTTTTGAATATAAGATATTTAAAAATATTTGAAGCAAATTTTAATTATTTTCATGATTTTTGAAATTTTAACTCAACAATTTAAAGAATTTCAGTTTGCAATATATTTATTCAATGTAAATGTATAAATCGTTGAAATAAGCTGCTATAAACCACAAAATTTTATGTAGAAAATTACTGCACTGCATAATGAATAACGATTTCACAACTGCACAATATATTGAAATTTTTCCCCTCTTTTAATTTAAATAAAACAAAGAAATAAATTCTAAATTTGAAAAATACACAAAACTTTCTAATTTTAATTTTACGTAAATTAAACATTCTTTGTATTTTTTATTGTATTGGGAATTTTTATGAAATTATAGAATTAGGTCAAAATAAGTAGTTCGAATAATTTAAGTTAAAATTAATTTTGCTACTAGTGACATCCTTATGTCGTTTACGTTAGAAAAATTTGCAGCGATTTTATGTCGATTTGGAGATAAATAATATCATGTGTCAAATTATCTAATAAATACATATAAATTATCTAATTTTGGTCAGATAAATGTGATTATTGCGCACTGTACTTCACCGAGTTTCGTGATCAATAGTGTCATAAATATTATTTAGATTAGGAGTGCTGAAAGAAATGCATCTAAATGGAAACACTTGATTTGTAAAAATTAATCAGTTCGATCTATAACTAACTACCTGCTAAATGTTATTCAGTTTTAAATAAAGAAATGTTAATATAAGCAGGACTAATCACTAATTTGGTTTAAAATTATTAATTGAAATGAGAAACTAAAAGATCTTAAGATAATCTAACTTATCTATAAAGATAATTGATAATGAGATTTTAATTTGGAATCTAGCAAAAAAAATGTCGCATTTTTTAAGTATAGTATATTAGTTATAACCTACATAAAAGATATACTGTATATGCATTGTTTATATAAACTTATAAAGATCCTAGTAATTCTTTTCTAAATGATAAAATTCCAGATATATCTGTTGTTATCTAACCATATGTCTTCAAAGAAAAAGCAAAATTCTATCACCAACGAAATAATAATATAATAGGTAAAGTTGTGATTGTTATAATTTGAAAGAAATAAACTAATATTCATATATTTCAATAACGAAAGTGTTTTAGTCCCTTTAACTCAGTATTAAACATATATCTTCTTAAATGTATATCATTAGATAATGCGAACTATTTCTTGACTATATTTATTGAAAATGATTAGTCATTTCAGATATCAAATATTTCAATAATCAATGCGTTGTCATTCACAAATTATACTTTATTATGTCTATTAGGATGGCCTGACATCAGATAAGTCTACAGTTCAAAGTTCCTATTACAATAACTTAAGCTGTGTGGTATATTCTAATGATGTCACGTTGACAGAACGTTAAATATATGAACAAATTCATTCATATTCATTTTAATCCGTCCATTTTCGAATATATTTCTAAAATAATATTTTGTGATGATAAAAAATGAAATCTTAATGCAGTAGATCTTAGTATTTATATAGATTTATGCTGTATTATAATTAATATAGTAGTTGCAAATAAATGTGATTTTGGAACTTGTTTTAATTAATGAGACATTGTGCCATTTTGTGTGCTTTCTGTGTTAGTAAAAGAAAACAATCTTGATTATCTTTAAAATAATGATTATTAACTTGATGTGTTATTTACATTATATCACTCTAGCATATTTAGTTAATTAATTAAAATCTTGTTTTGGATGCATCTATGTATTGAATAAAATTTTTATACTGATAAAACATTAAGAATCTATTTAGATTTTATACTTTACGTTCTTTTATATAAAAAATTTATTAATAAAACTAAATAATTTCTTTATATTCCTTCTGTTTTAAAGTGATTTTTTAAGTGGACTTAAATTTACTATATACTATAATACAAAAATAATATAATATAAAAATTGGATGATAAAATTTTAAATATATCACAAATCAATTAAAAATTCTGATATTTATTACCAGAAATTAATTACCACAAATTAAATAATTTCTGGTAATAAATAAAATAATAAATAAAATATTTAACAAGTTATCATTAAACGTAAAGTTAAAAACATCCTGTTTAAATTGATGGCCATAATTAAAGAATAATAAATGATCATAAATTTTTATCGGATATCTGTTTTACATTAGCTATATTTTTGGATCAAAAAGAACAGATAATACAGAAAGAAAGGATAGTGTTGGATGTAGATATTTTGTCAAGTGAGGCAACATTAGAAAATGGTTCCTCCTCTCCTGTTCATTCGCGCATTAATGCATAGCAAATCTAATAATTTGGAACCGGGAATGTAATATACAAAAAACTTGGATTGAATTGGGAGATAGTAAACCTAGACTGGAATTGTATAAAGCTTTTAATGAAATAAAGTGGTATTTCATGCTAATAACAATAATAATAAATAAAAGAATATTTGTGGTTATGATATCCTGATTGCGATATGCCAATGCGGGAAAACGTGAGAGAGACAAATATTTTTGTTTAGACAGACTGTCATTCAATCATGTAAATAACAATTTAATTCGCACTGTGTTCTTTCTTCCTTGATAAGTATTATCTGTTAGGAAAATATATCATTAAGTCTTTGTAGACCGACTCTATAGCACGAAATATTGCTAAGATAAGTATAATTAAGCTTGTGTGTGAAATTGCAACTGCATTTTAGCCCCAGGCGACTGTCTCGTTCGCCTCACCCTAGATCCGGCGCTGGTAAATTATATAATATTATGTAAAAAATCTTTTCTTTTATTATCGTAAAAATTAGTGAATTTACGGTAAATTTAATAGCAATTTAAATATATCAGTTTATTATAATCTAAGCCGGTAGTCTCCAATTTTTTTAATCGAATTATTTATCAGCAAAGAGAAATAGATCAAAAACTTATATAACAGATATACAGTATATGACGAGCAAAACACATGTAGTCCTAAAAATATATTACGTATTCTCTAGGAGAGCGCGTGCCACACTGGAGATTATTAATCTAAGCAATATAGAAAATTGACCAAGTCCAAACGATTAATTAATTTAACGATACGTCAATTGCGTATCGTTCATCATCAATATGTTCATAGCATAAAGAACAAAGTCCAACTTATTGGAATTCTTAATATTTTTGTAGTTAAGCAGTTTTAATTTAAAATTATTCAGAAAGAAGTAATGATAATAATGATATATCCTGTCTTAATAAAATGATAAATTTATTTTTCAATAAGAATATACAGTATAAACTTAGCCTACTTATAGTTTTTTTATTAATGGTAGAAGAAATTGTGTTTTCTTCCTTGTTTATTAAGTATCTGAAATATTTTCTAGTCACTTTATATTTTATGAATGAAGATTTTCCTATATTGTATACAGTATAGTAATTTATTAATTCAGAAATTTCAAACCGTCATTATGAGAATTAAATAGCTTTGCTAATTCGAACTTTACCTAACACAGCAATGAATGATTGATTTATTTTATTTTAAATTATTTTTAAAATAGCATGATGAACGAGACAGAATAATTTTCTTGTAAATATTAAATAATCTTGACCTTCTTATTTTCTCATACCGATAATCTTCAATAGTTATTATCGGTTTAATATTTTGGAAGTAATCTTGACGTCCATCAGTCATATGATGCAACTTATTGCCACGTGTAAAGAAAGATTTTCATGTTTTTATGAATGAAGATTTTCCTATATTGTATACAGTATAGTAATTTATTAATTCAGAAATTTCAAACCGTCATTATGAGAATTAAATAGCTTTGCTAATTCGAACTTTACCTAACACAGCAATGAATGATTGATTTATTTTATTTTAAATTATTTTTAAAATAGTAGTCGATGAACGAGACAGAATAATTTTCTTGTAAATATTAAATAATCTTGACCTTCTTATTTTC
This sequence comes from Olivierus martensii, assembly GCA_000484575.1. Taxonomy (NCBI): domain Eukaryota; kingdom Metazoa; phylum Arthropoda; class Arachnida; order Scorpiones; family Buthidae; genus Olivierus; species Olivierus martensii. The sequence continues at coordinate 15,719 of AYEL01071494.1, forward strand.
TCATACCGATAATCTTCAATAGTTATTATCGGTTTAATATTTTGGAAGTAATCTTGACGTCCATCAGTCATATGATGCAACTTATTGCCACGTGTAAAGAAAGATTTTCATGTTTTTAGTTATATTGGTCGAAAAGAATGTTCTTGACTTAATTAAGGTCTCGGTCATGGTCAGTCAAATAAAATCAGATGAATCACATCGAATTCTCCATTGAAATTCATTTTATTAGTATCATATTTGCAAATCTATCAAAAATTTGTAGTGAATAAAGAAAACATAAACTAATTTGATTTTTAATACTAATCTCATAATATCTTATTGATATTATTAAGGTTTCTTGTTTTTGATTTCACTATTTAATGTTTCTAAAATTCTATTAACTATATTATACAGTTAAGTAAATTAATAATAAATGTGCAATTATTATAGATTATGCAATTCTTTGATTTTCATTCAGCACCTAACCTGGCACGAAATTTTTTTATTTTCTATTATGTTAAGCAAAATTTAAAGCTAAATAAGCAGTTCAGGAAAAAACAAATCTACTTTCCGAATATTCCGATATTTTGGAATGATTGAAGATGTAGGATTAAAATTGTCATCAATAGTTTTTCCTCTTTATTGAATGCTATAAAATTTATCAAATAATCCAATAATTATTAAGGGAATCCAAAAAAAAATAGTTTAAGGGAAGTTTGAATCTTCTTTTTAAATGGATGCAACTATAAAATTAAGTAATGTTATTTGGAGATCAATTTTAATACTCCTGCCTACTTACTAAATTTCATAAAAATCAGTCAAATTGTAAAAAAATTATTAGTTACCTCCAAATTTTGAACGTCCGCAATTTTTATAGAGATGAAGATAAAAGAGTTAATTGATGTATCATCAATAACTGTTTATCGAATCGATAACAAAATTAAGTCTTATTGATGATTTGATCTTCCTAAATGTCATAAAAAATTTTTAATTATTTCAAAATTTATATTATATCTAAAACGTTTGAATAGCCACATTTTTAAATGATTGAAGCTGCAGATTAACAGATGTAGCTCGAGATCATTTTTGATGACAAAATATTCTTATCAAATTTCATTAAATCTACTAATCTTTTCAAAAGTTATTAGTGGGAGAACAGATAGGAAGAATTTTAATATTATGTGTCTTATTCCCCTCTAAACGTAAGCTAATTGTAAATAAATAGAATTTCAGATAATAATAATAATAATAATTTTTAGTTTACTTTTATTTAAATGTCTTGTTTTCTTCATAAAACGTTTCAAGATATTTTAATAATTAAAATTTTATTTTTAAGAAATTTTAAAAGTTTCGAATTTAATCGCTTTAACTGATCATAATCGTATGAAATTTGTTAAAAATAAAAAGTGAATTTTCCCCTAATTAAAATATCTTGCTTTTAGGAGGAGGAGGAGGAGAAGGAGAATGCTAAAATCTCAAATTCATTTTATTTTATAAGATTTTTAAATTTAATTTTAACTATTGTGCGAAAGTCTAAATGTTGTTCAGACTAGAAAAATAATGAATTTGTCAAAAGGCGAACAAATAAGAAATGATTTAATTCCATTTCGAAAGAATCAAATCAATTGCTATTTCAGTCGTCTTTTCTCATTTTGTCACTGATAACGAATAAGTCATTTGATTTTTACAATATAAACAAAATTAAATCTTACCGAATCTTAAATTAATCGTCTTGTCATTAAGGATAATATAAATTTCTTTATTGTTATGCTCATTCGATAAAGAATACGATCTCCATAGCTCCAAACATTGATAACGTCTCCTACTTTATTCTAAATGTAAAAAAATATATATTTAAATATATTTAATATATTAATTTAATAGAAA
>AYEL01071495.1:0-21062 GCA_000484575.1 Olivierus martensii
AAAAAAAAAAAAACATATTAGTTTTAGGTATTAACATAGTTGTAAGTCTATTACTAACTTAAAATAAGTTCCCTCCTCTCATACTTTCTAGATATATTACTAACACAGTTCTAGGTTTCTAATAACATAGTACTTAATTTTTCTACTAACATAGTACTAAGCTATTAATAACATCATCAGCTCTAACAGTATTAAAAAGAACAAGAAATTACAGTTTGCTGAAAACGTTTCTCTTAAATAAAATGTTTTGTGGTTTAAGGACTGCTTAAATAGTGCTGTATTGTCTTTATTAATAATTATACTCCGGTAAAAGCAGTATAAAAGAAGAATCGTAGTACTAAGCTTCTACCTAACATGAAATGGGTTGTGTTACTTTCACACATGTCATCACATAGGTTAAGTTGGAAAGGTTCTTTGTTTCTTCTACATTTTGCTTTTAATGTTGGCCCAGAACAGCTCCCTTAGTACTCTATTTGAGTGGAAAGGGGCAATCAAAATTTAGCCACCAAGCTTACCATACAAAAGAAAAAAAAAAGACCCTAACTTGTAAGTCAGAAATCTAATAAGATTTATGTGGATTGCTGAATGTGCTTATAATACATGCCTTATGATGGAAAAATGCCTCCAAAGCAATAATGTATAATTTTATGAATAATTAGGACAACAGTTTGAAATTCATAAAATGGCAGATTGCTAATAAATAAAATTCTAAGGCTACTTATATTATTCAGTTCAACATGATAGTAAGGCTATTCAAATATTACTATGTGTGCATATAAATAGATAAAATGTTTGCATTGTGTCTCTATCAATGGCAAAGCCATTGACAGAGATACATAATATTTTTCAGTTTCATTTCAATTCAAGAATGTTTTCTATAATATCTGTAATGAAACTTCATTTTATAAGGAAGTTGACTTCAGAAAGAATAGAAAATTTACACAAACTTCTCTGTAAGCAATTGAAAGGGTCCATATCTATAGTTGATAAAAAATGATAGAAATCAAACTTGACAATTTCTGAAACTGATGTAACATTAATCATTTTCTGCCTCCTCATTCTGCATTAATTAAAAATTTAATTAAGCCAAATTCTAGTATTTTTTTCTAATGAATACAAGAATTATGTTAATTTTTTTACTGTGAAATTTTTTAAAATTAAGTTGCATTTAATTTTAATAAACAGTTTTTCATTATATATATTTTTGCTACTAACTTTTCTATAAAAAATGTAAATATTTTTGGATTGTGCAATTTTTATTTTTATTTAAAATATTTTACAATGGATTCCAACTTATATTAACATTATTAACAGTGACGGCTCGTGACTTGAAATCATGGGGTGCTGCAATTTTCGAAATATGCATACACACTATAATACAGTATATATGTATTTGGATAAAATAGCAAAATATGGTTAAAAATTAAAAAAAAACAATGAAAATGAAAAATATTGTTTATTTTTGATAGGGTATAATTCAAAATTACTTAAAAATAAAATATATTCTTCTTGTTTTGTTTCATGAAAAAATATTTTTATCATCGATAAAAGTATAGAGATTAGTATAATTCAAAATGCTATGTCTTTATTAATTGTTAATTCACAAAACCTGCTTGCACTCTTTACTAATAAATCAAGAAACAAAAGCACTATAATGCAGTAGAGGAATATTTAAAAACACTTTAATTTTTTGAACTAATGTTTTTGGCTTTTTAATACTATGTTGATATTATTACGATTAATAATAATACCTCAAAAAGTGATTGCATATTTTTGATAAAAATTTCAACACTCGCTGGGAACTTTTCGATTTCTAATGCGAGTAATTGATGATCTAATAATAATCATTATCTATATTTTTGGCGGGCTTATAGGAGGTTATAATAAGCCACCTTTCATCCCCACCTGTTTAAATACTAAAGAATTAGAGAAAAATAAGCTTCATCCCCCGATTTACTCTATCTTATATTGATTTACGGTACTATATATTACTTTACCGTAGGTCCTCGTTTAACATCGCCTCAGTTAACAACGTTTTGTATTATATCTCAATGAAAAAATTAATTAATAAATAAAAAATTTTAAGGCAATAAAGCCCTATTTTCTTACATTTCTTTTTACAATAGAAAAAAATGAGATTGAAATTTATAATAATTAATGAAAACACGGTATCCATATTTTATATAAATACTAACTCAAATATACAATATTTGATATGAACAATATTTTAATTAAGCTCTATAACACACAAAACATCCGGTCGGCTTTGCAGATAAAAACGCTACAGTTTTCTAATCAGAATACACAGGATCGAATTAGAAACCCACCCTTTAAAAAATTTATTTAAGGGGTCCATACCAGGCTCATCGTCCCCGTCCTATACTATTCGACAGATTTCCATAAGTGTTGGAGACCTGTGGTAAGGCCTGGAGTGGCACATCTGTTTAGTGATTAGCGAATGATTGAGATTTGACATAAAAACTAACCATGGACATAACCCCTGTGAATTTTAAGTCTTTTATTAGAAAATAATTTTATTTTTATTCATAAGGCATAATATATAATTACTATATAATATTTTATAATTAAATAATACTTTTGTTTCACTTCATTCTATTATTGAACAGCATAATAATGTTTATATTAGAAAAGTTACCAAATGTTATCTCTTTTAATATCAACCAAAAAGAATTTTAAGAATATAACCTGAGCTTATAACATTAGGCTTGTGGCATTTTTGGTGTCAGTTAAAGTCGCAAAGTTCAGGAACCTCACCCCAACATTAAACAAGGACCCTTTGTATTAGCATTTTTGTTGACGGCGTGGTAAACGATTACATTCCATCAGAAGTTCCGGGATCAATTCCTGGTTCTCACTCGGATATTTTTTATGTAATTCCAAGTCCAGTCCTTCGATTTGGGATATAGGCATTATAGGAGATTTCATCATATTTGTGATAGGATTATCACAAATATGATTAATTATAGTGAGCTATAGAATGTCCCTATTTGTTAATCTAGAGTAAATAGAATATGGCGTGGAAAAATCATTAATATTTGATGTTAGAAAATAAATTTTTAATTTGAATGTTCTTTACATCCTTCAAATTGATATTTTATGCTTTCTTTATAATGTTTTAAAAATTATAAATTCTATTTGATTAAAATAATATTTAAAAACTTAAATTACACATGAATTGTTAAAAATATTCAATTTGTCATTCTTATCAAGTTGCCAAAATTTCAAAAATCATATTATTTATGTCATTATTAAAACTGGATCAAATGTTTTTGAAATTTAGCACAAGTTTTCAGCCAAAACTTTGAAAATTTAGAATTTTATAATAAATACTATAAGATATTTAATTTACTGAAATAAAATATTTATAATAATCATTTTCATTATGGTCATTATTTTTATTTATTTTTATATTTTATTTAAAATAAAAAATTTATGGACAAATGAAATGATATCATTATATTTTGATATAATTACTATTAGATAGTAGTTGCAAAAAAAATTTATGGACAAATGAAATGATATCATTATATTTTGATATAATTACTATTAGAATATATTTTATAATTATTAGTTATTGATAAAATACATAAAATTAGCCTAATGTTAATTATTTCTATATGAAGATATCCTATAAGAATAAGATTTAGATATTTTCAAATTTAGTCCTGAAAGAAAGCTTGTACTTTGGATTGAATGTGAAAACCAGATATATATGTTCTTTTTTAGATTTATTTGCCTAATATTTAGCTTTAAAGCAATATATTACTTTTATTTTAATCATTTTTTGTTAAAATTTTTAATATATTTTTTCAGAATAGATTCATAAACATTTCATAATAACTCGAGCAATGGTTCTTAATAATTTTCTGACCATTGCTTAAGAATTATGAGTAATTTTGTTCTTACATTAATATATATATATGGGTCATTCCATGTCAAATAGCCTAATTTGGAAGCACATCTCAAAACTGAAAAATCATTAATCTTGTAGTTCAAAATATGCTATTTTCAATGACAGCAGAAAAAATTAAATTCAAAGTGTTAAACATTGAGATATTTGTTTTCAAACATTGGTCAAATTTCATCAATGACTTTATAAAAAAATTTTTGGATTTAGCCCAAAAAACTAAATAAACTTACAAAGATTCAAAGTATTAGCTGTTATGGTAATGATATCATTGGACCTTTCTTATGGAGATCATATTTGAAACACTGAAAATTATTCCCGATTGAATTCGTGTTAAATGATCTCCATGCATCGATCATATTTGAAACACTGAAAATTATTCCCGATTGAATTCGTGTTAAATGATCTCCATAAGAAAGGTCCTAGTGCCTTAACTACACTATTTCTTGAACTTAAATCTTGCACAGTTTCTTCTGAAACTTTTATGCATATTCACATCAAGTTTCAGCAAAATTGAAGAGAGTCGACTACGGACCCCTAAGTCACTTGACATGGAATAACTTCAATAACAGCTAAAATATACTGTATAATAAAAGCTAGCCAATCACCATTATCTCTCGCCTTTTTATTACCCGATAGTAAATAGGAGAGCGACGCTTCTTGGCAATGTGACGCATCGTGACGCTTGGAGTACTCGATGGTGATTGGTTAGCTTTAGAGAATTATAACTCGAAAACGGTGCCATTTAGATCATATGTTCATTAGACATTTTCAACTTGTTTTGAGGTTCCTATCAGTACACAAAATTTTACGACGAAGTTTTTCTTCACCCTGTGTGTGTGTGTGTGTATATATATATATATATATATATATATATATATTCTCTATATACTCTATTACTCTATATATAGATCAGTGGTTCCCAACGTGGGGCGCACGCACGCCCCACAAGAGAGAAATTTGAATTTAAGGGGGGAAATTCGAGAATGAGTTATTAATAGTGAATTTTTTGCATTTTTAATGGTTCTATGACCTCATATACAGTATATAAATAGGCCTATATATTGTGACATACACATTTTTTTAATTAAAATCAAAATGTACACGGCGATTTTGAAAATTTATTTGTTGTTTTTTCATATAACTTCATATTATTATTATTATTATTATTTTAATAATTTCTTAGTGATTTCGTCTTCAGTACTTCAACTGTCCTTTTCTTCTTTTATTTTTCGCTTTCGTGGATGCCATGTTCTTTGGAAGCTTATTTAGACATATTAATGGTCTTTTAGGCTTCTTCCACGTGAATAGGTGTTCACTTTTTGAATAATAAAAATTCTGTTACGGAGGGCATCAGGATTTTAGAGATATTTAGGTGGGACATGGGCAAAAAAAGTTGGGAACACTGATATAGATCAAACAAAATCTAAAATTATTTTAAAAAGGTTTTACATATTATTAAAGATTTATATTGTTACATTAATAGGATATTCTATATTCAGCAGTACGTCTTTGATTATTTTCATGATGTAGTATTGCACCAATAATTTGACACAATTAACATTTTGTTTTAAGGCATATTCCAGGAGTATAACAAGTACAAAATATACTATATTTTTAAGTAATATTTTTCCCAGTTTAAACCGACTATATTCTAAAATATCATATATACTCAGGGCCGGATTAAGACCGCACTAACTAAGCACTAACTAATTTTGGTGCCCCCTGACACTTGTAATTCAAAATATATAAAACGTACTTACATTTTAATAGATTAAACAGCCAGAGCTGTTTGTGCTATTGGAATAGTCATTAAGCAACTTTGAGGCTGTTTGAGGCTTTGAGATTTTGAAAGCAAGAATGAGGTTATGAATGCACATGTAATTAACATTCGTGATAGTGGGCAACTAAACTAAGAACTTATCAGCTAGTACCTGTCACTTGCAATGTTTCAAAAGCATCTAGACTTGTTCAAAATTTGTATAGCTTCCAATCTACGTGCACAGTGTACTTTATTGTGCAGGATAAACATGATGACACAAGAGAGAATACTTTATAAACAGAACTTATTAATTTTTCATTAAATTTTGAAAATGGCTATAAATTTAATTAATTTAAAAATTTAAATGATAAATTCGACTATGAAAAATTTTGTGGTGCCCCCTTCCCTTGATGCCCTAAGCACCGTGCTTACTTATAGTGTTAATCCAGTACTGTATATACCAATGGTAGCCAAATCGCGGCTCTTTGATACTTTCAATGTGGTTCTATAGCATGAAGGTTAATACCAATGGTAGCCAAATCGCGGCTCTTTGATACTTTCAATGTGGTTCTATAGCATGAAAGTCAATAATTAATATGGAGCAAATACCTACTTAAGTTTTAAAAATAATTTATAGTATTTTTAATTTGTTTGTTTATTGTAAAATGTAGTATGTATCTAAATGAAATAAATGCATATGAAATACTGTATATAATAAATAATTTTAAAGCCATTGTTAAGATTAACCGAAAACTGATGTGGCTCTCATTGACCCAAAAAGAAACTGATTGCGGATCTCAAGTATTTGAGATTCTCCTATATGGCTCTTAATGGCATGTAGTTTGGCCATTCCTGGTATATACTGTATTCTAAAATTTTTAATAATCAATTTATATGTTGTTCTGAATTATGAATATATGAAGTACTAAAATAGTAATGAAACGAATATAACGCATAACATGTATTCTGATTCAAATAGATAATTTTTTGTAAGGTTAAATTTTCATATCGGAGAGTGTGTTTAGATCTATAGGTCTAAACACACTCTCCGATATGAAGAAGGGATGCTGCAGCGGTAAAATTTCTGTTTAGTACTTTACTTCATTTGATATAAACAAATATTCACGTGATATTTATAACGAGTTTGTTTATCGTATTAGATTAAAATTAGTTAAAATAAAACCAGTAATAACGATTTAACTATGTGTACGTACGAGGTCATCTAGAGATTAAAATCTTGGGAACATTCGTCATCCCCGGGAAATGCGAGCTATTCTCCATTATTAACAATATTAAATTTAAAACAGGGTTAAAATTTACAAAAGAATAGAGTAACTATTTAGAGTACAAAAGAATAGATTAACTATTTTTCTGAACTCGTTCAGAGAAATAGTTAATCTGTTCTTTTGTACTCTCTATTCTTTATAAAATCAATTCAACTTCTGAAAATCTGTAATTATAGGAAGCTCTTACCCCTTATGAATACGTTTTTGTATTTAAGCTGTACATATGAAAAATATTATCACAGTTTTAATCTGTAAAATTTGTTATGAATCTTGTTTGGTTAATTCCATTATGCCATCGAATCTTACAAAGAATATATATGGAGGAAACTCTTTCAAAGCATACAAAGTGCTGGCAAACTCGTGATGGAGTGGGCCACCTCATATAATAAAAGAACTAAAAGATCGGTTGAAAGGGATTTTTCATAAAAAAACTGGAGGAGAGGTTTTGATTTGAATCCAATCCTTATCTTCCAAATTAAAGTTTAGTATGTTACCATGTGTCATTCCTCTATGTTTCAAATTCGCGTTTCTGTTATTTTGTCTAGAAAAGAATATAATAAATAGGGTGAGAGATGATGAAATATTACAACTTTGTTGCTTTCTGACCTATATTAGAAGTTTGTTTGACTTGTGAGTAAAAAAGTCATATAAACATAGATCCAAATTTGAATGATTTCGGAGTTATAACTGTTTTATTACAAAAGAAAGCTACGAAGAAGCATACCTATATTCGGTGGTATTTATTCTTAAATTAATATTACACGTTTATAATTTGCTAATATAATAGTATTGAGGCACTTTCTGCCTCAATATATAATTATCTCGTCTATGAATCACGTGAATAGCTCGTTTTAATTCGTTATGTCTGTCCTTGATGAGTGCAACAAACATTCAAAACGTGGTCAAGCAATGCTTGTCGTGTTTACACCTTTCTCTCGTAGACCAGCATTTTCATCGGCCTCCATAAACAATAATTTAAAACAGTGGTTTTCAAACTTTCTGTGTTTGTGCTTCCTTTTTTCATAGCAGTCTAATTTTATATATACTTTCTATTTATAATTTAATACTACAAAACAGTATACAATATTTTGTATAAATAAATTTTTTATACATAAAAAATATATATTTATTATGGTGTAATAATTTTTAATAAAATTTAACAAATCTTACAAAAAAGACGAAAAACAGAATACATGTTTAATATAAAATAATATTTAATGCGATGGTTTTTCGGCACAAATTCTCTCAAATCGAGGTGTCATTGAAGATATCGCTACCAAGATTGCAATTCGCAATTGTTTTTCAATCACTAAACGAAATCGATATTTTGTCTTTAAAACAGCTATAGCAGAAAGTTTCTGAATATATGAATATATGTATTTATAACTGTTTTGCCGATTCTTTTTTTTACATCAATTTGAAATTTTTTTTTGTCTGTCTTAAAATGATGTTTTTGTCAATTCTTATGCGCTCCCTTGCCATAAATTAGCTCCCTCTAGTGGGGCGCATCCCACAGTTTGAAAAACAAACTGTGGCAAGTTATGATCTAGATTGCCAAACATTATCAAATACAGTTTTATTTCTTGGTATTTGGTAGCTTTCTTTTACAACTGAACCAGTTATAGCTCCGAAACCGTTCAGAATCAGACCTATGTTCTTATAGCTTTTTTCCTCAGACAGTCTTGATATAAGTTCTCAAAGTTATGATCTACTTCTTGGTATTTGGTAGCTTTCTTTTACAATTGAACCAGTTATAGCTCCGAAACCGTTCAGAATCAGACTTATGTTCTTATAGCTTTTTTCCTCAGACAGTCTTGATATAAGTTCTCAAAGTTATGATCTTTCGTCACTAATCATTCTGTATTATTTTTATATAAAAATGCAACTTTTCATTTAGTTCTAATTATCAATTCAGTTGGAATATGGTACAAGTACAACTTTTCTTGAATGTGAGGAAAATTGCCACAATTTTTCAGAAATATTGTAAGTAATATTTCGATTTAAATTATATTAAAATCAACTATTTTTAATATCATTAATTTTAATTTTTAATATCTGTACAATATATGTTAAGTTTTATTTTATATAAAATTTCGATTGAAACAGACTTACTCAAGATGCCTATTAAGTACTGTCTAAGGTAGCTTTCTACATGAAGGATTTGGATCGAATCTCGTGTCTTATTCCTCACTTTTTTAGAAGGAGAATCAAGGTTTGCTTCGTTTATCATCTTTTAAGGCAATCAATCTCGAATGTAATCAATCTATGGTTGTTTGCCGTTTCATATTCCTTTGATAGCATAAAATATTCAATTGCATACAAAATCTAATCTTACTCAAAGAAAAATGCTAAAAACAAATCTTATTGGCAAAAATAACTGGAGTAATAAATAATGAAATTAATAGGAAGAAAGTAGAAAATATTTTGAATTTTCTAACATTCTTATTAATCTTCTGATAAGCATGCAAACTGATAATTGCGTCTTGGACTACAATGTGTATTTAGACAAGATATGACAAAAGTTATGACTTATATATTTATGATTATCATTAGTAGAATTTCTATAAAATTGACAGATCACAATACCTATCAATTTATTGATTATCTAGTTTTGTGTTTAATATATTATCATCGATTGTAATATATTAGGCAAAAAATGTTACCAATTTTAAATAATATAAAGGAGACATATGTATAAAATTTGAACAGCTGTTATTACAAGAGGAAAATTATCTATAAAATTGATTATCTAGTTTTGTGTCTAATATATTATCATCGATTGTAATATATTAGGCACAAAATGTTACCATTTTTAAAGGAATAAAAAATAAGGATAAAGGAGACATATGTATAAAATTTGAACAGCTGTTATTACAAGAGGAAAATTATCTATTGCCAATGTCTAAAGAATGCCAGCTAGATGACCTCAGTAGATCCCGATTCAGAGGTTAAGTTCGACAACTCCAAAAGTTTTTTCAGGAGGGAAAGTTTCTTCAAGAGAGCCATCAAGTAGAAGATAGGATTCTCATTAAAACATATCCTCCACCTGTCAACTGACTTCATCAGATGTGTGAACAGCCCGAGGAGGCATTGAAATGTCATGTTGCTTAGTATCTGGTGGATAAAAAGCGACGTTAAATTCCATAGGAAAAATATTTATAAAGAATAAATATTGCCTGTTGAACTTCAACCTTCTGATTAATCCCATGACGATGATGGCTCTAAAAATGGACTCCGAAAAATATCTTGTAAAATTCCGTGGTATAATTAAAACTAACTTAATCTTATGTAAAGAATGAATATGAATAAGACTGATTATTCAAGCAGTACAGGGGTGACTCGCAATTCAACGTCCTGCAATTCTTCAGTGTCGCAATTCGACAGTTGAGTTTCGCAGGAAGGCGCATGCGCATGCATGGAATTGTGTGATGTCATTTGTTATTTGCATGGTTATTTGTCAGTTCTTGTTGGGCTGCTTAGTGTTTGTTCGTGTTATTTGTTTTAATTTTAAATTCTGCATTTTTCAAAAAGAAAAAATTTATGATCCATAGTTATTATTATTTTTTTGAGTGAAATTTAGAGATGGGTTCAAAGAGAAGTGAACAGAAGAATAATTCAGGAAAGAAGAAAACTTGATTGAGCATAGATAATGTGAGAAAGGTAGAACAATTACAGATGTAGTTCAAAAATATGGCGTTCCTAGGATAATTTGGCAACGTTTTGCAACAGAGAGAGAGATTATGGCTGCTAGGAGCTGGAGCAATGAAGATTTCTGACAAGAATAGGTCTTTAATCAATGAAGAGATGGAAAAGTTGCTTCTCACCTGAATTAGACAAAGATAGATGAAAAGAGTTCCAATAACTCAGGCAATGATCTCTGAGAAGTCTAGGTTAATTTTCAAAGAATTGCAAAAAAAAACTCCAGATGTATCTCAGATCAAATTGAGGAATGTAAAGCGAGTCGAGTCTAGTTTCACAGATTCAAAGTTAGAAAAGGATAAAGAAGACTTCATTCCAACATCCAAGGGCTAATACATTGAGTGTATTATGTATAAAATAGTGCATTTTGTAATTTAGTGTGTTATACAATAATAAAATACGTATAGTAAAATAAATAATATATTGTATCTCTCTCACTCACTAGTTAGGGGAGTGGGATGGGAGTCCGACAATGAATTAATCTTTTTTCCATAATCTTATATGGGAAATATTGTCCCGCAATTCGACAGTTTCTCAATTCGACATTGCTTTGGTGACAGATTACTGTCAAATTGCGAGGCACCACTGTATTACATGTTCGGCGACGGATTAGTGTCGAATTGCGAAGCATCACTGTATCCACAAATAATCCACAAGTAAATAAAAATTTCATAAATATTTATTTAAACTAAATAAATGAGAATATTTATATTATAAGTAAAATTCATATACACCTCATTAATTTAATTAATAAATGTAATGAATTATAAATTAAAATAGAAAATTTAATATAAAATTGAAATGTAATATTATGATATAATTTTCTTGGATGTTTCTATATTAATAAATATAAAATATAAATTAATTAATAAAATATAAACTGATGTGATTATATAAAATCGCATCAGTTTATAGTTTATTAATTAATTTTTATTATGCTATATTTTTAAAATGCATATTACAAACCGTGGAAAGAAATAATACAGATTTGTTGTAACAGATGTCAATACTTCTTCATGGTTTGTTCAAAATTCTTGAAATTATACAGGAAAATATCTAGTAAAAGTGGTCTTTTGACTGTTTTCTCAGTTAATTATCGCAAATGGAATGTGAATTATTCTATAAAACCGTTTTAAAAATGACATAAGTGAAAGTAGTTTGGTTTATAAATATTATAAATCAATTTCAATTGTTAATAATTATTTCTCTATAACAGCCAGGCAATAGCTTATGAGATAATGATGTAAATTTAATTATCCTTGCGGTTATATGTTAAGTCTAACTGTAATTATGTTTTCCAAATCAAAATGATGGATCCTGGAGCAGGTAAAAAGAAGCATAGGGGCAGGTTATTACAGTCTAAAATCTCTAAATCAATGGCACTGACTCACAATCGTCAAATATTCAAGCAGCAGCAGTTCAGATGAAGAAAATTATGTGTTTAATGTATAGTGAAGACTATAATAGCCATATTGGATAAAATAGATCCAATGCATTGTGAATAAGAAATGAAGTCACGAAGAATTAGTATATTTTCATAATTGTAAATTGATTATTCAGTAGAGAACTAAATTGAAATTCATTAGGCTATATTTTAAAATTAAAGTGAAAAAATTTGAACCCAGGCTGTATTTAATTGAAATTTTGTAACATTATAAACTAACAAAGAGAGTGTTACAATTTGCCAGACAGCTAAATAGGTTGTAAAATTTGCCATTGTTCAGAAAAAATATTTTTTTAAATACTAATTTTTATCAAATTAAATTTGTATTGAACTGGTTAAGAGATTAATAAATAGTCTTTAAGTGACCATTTATTAATCTCTTCACCAGTATTTGTTTTTCTGAAATTAAAATTTCCATAACAAGAAATAATTAACATTTAAAAATGTGTGTACTGTATTTCTCTTTCATACTAAAGCAATCTATAAAATAAGTATAAAATATATAGATCTATTGTAAGAATAGGCTTGTTGCTTTTATAAATTTTATACTTCTAAATACTATTTAAATAAATATCACAAGATATATATAGTACTGTATTTTTATTTTCTCAATATACTCTTTAATATTTGGGTTCCTGTTTAATTTTTACATACAGTATGTATTTTTAATGATATAATTTTCGTTATTTCATCATAATAGAATGAAATTGTTCGTAATTATTACCTTAAGAATATATTTATTACTGTCAGTTTCTTTTAATAAACAAATAACGCTCATGTTCTCACAAAAGATAATTTTTTCTTATCAAATTATTTATTTTTGTATGGGTCAATTTTTATTTAAAAAATACAAATTCTATGAACACACAGAAAAGTTTTAAATTCAAATTAATAACTGACAAATGAAATAAGATTAATAATTTGTTCACAATAATAAAATAATAGAAGATATTGTATTTGCACATAGCAACAATTTTGTATTATTATTTGTTCTAGATATTAAACGCAGTTAAAGTGATCAAATTTAATATTTTTTTCATCAGAAAATAAAAAAAAATATTATAAGCATTAAAATGAATATAAGTTTTTTATATGATTATTATTTTTAATTATATGTTGTTCAATTAATATTTCCTTTTAAATAAATTTTTAGTTTTATATTCCCGGTGAATTAATCTAACTAGAAATGCAAAAATAGAAATATTCTATTGAATTCCAATAGCTTTTGTTCGAAGTCTTTTCGATGGATAAGATGATCTGCAATTTCTGACATACCGCTGAACCCCATCATCTATCTGATGTCATCAGGGATGTGTGTGGGCACTGGAATGCCACTGGGTGGAAAACGATATTAAACCACATAGAAAAACATTTCTAATTTATGCTGATAATCCTACAACTTCAAGTTTTTTAGGAGAGATCCAAGTTCGGCCTGTTAAACTCAATCTTTCATCTTACAGCAAATCCCGCCAGTCCGTGATGGGCTTTGGCTGATCCTCGATACTTAGTATCCAACAAGGTTTAAAACGGCATAAAAACTTAAAAATAAGAAGATACAAACTCTTAATTAGAGGGCTTCAATGTTATTGATAACTTTAAATCCCGTTAATTGCGCAATCATCTGAAATTTTCTTTCGTCGAAAATTTCAGATATTTTTTTTCGAAATTATGAAATTAGTCCCTTATCGGAATTTTATGCAATCGCATAAGAAACTAATTTAAAATATGAAAAATATTTTTAAACAACTAACATAACTATTTGATACATTGCCAGATTATAATAGCTTAAACATGAAAAATTTATTATTCACTTTATGGAATTTGACAGGGAATTAAAAAGATCATTAAAAATTGTAGATTACACATTGATTGAAGATATTCTTTCAACATATGGCATTACTGAAAGCAAAATTGGAAATTTAAACGAATACTTGAAATATGAATTTTAACATTATTTTTCTTGTATGAAGATGAAGACTGCCTTAATATATAATCTATCATTCTTCTTTCTAGGTTTTAACCACTTTCTATCCTATTGGATACTAAGTTGTGAGGAGCTCTTCCAAAATATCTGATTATTTTTCTTGTATGAAGATGAAGACCGTCTTAATATATAATCTATCATTCTTCTTTCTAGATTTTAACCACTTTCTATCCTATTGGATACTAAGTTGTGAGGAGCTCTTCCAAAATATCTGATGGTCGACCTATACCTATGATGTGATCGACAATTAAATGAAAGATGAGTTTACAGATCCGAATCTGATCTATTTTAAAAAATGAAGGTATGGATCAGAAAACATATACGATTATTGTTAATTAGAGTGAAAAATTCCTAATAGCCAACGGATAGAGCTATTAATAATTTATTAGAATTTTTTTCTGATATGCAATTGTCTGGAATATATTACATTTAAAGTTTAAAACAAAAAAATTCTATATTTAGTAATTGATGGAATTTAAAAATTGATAGAATTTAATTTATAAATAAAGTATAAAATAATCATATTGTGATAACAAAATAATTAGGAATAAAATTATAATAAATTAACAAATAATAATCTATTCAATTTCCCAATAAAATGAAAAGTTTTACTGTTTGGTTTTCAAAAATTATTTATTATTTTTTATACTAGCTTTAATACAGCGGTTTTAAATTTATTCTATTCCAAGGGCCACTTTAGACATCCTTGATTGATTAAGGGAAAAGTTAGAGCATGAATTCTTTCCACTAATGTTTTATTTCACTAATCATCCACTTGAAAAATTTAGAATTCTTCTGAAAAAGTTAAAATTAATGCCTTATGGAAAAAGAAAGTTGTGCGAGATTTTTTTTTGGCGTAAGGGCCTTATAGACCAAGTTGCACCAACAGAAAAAGATTTTTAAATGAAGGAAATAAACTGAAGGGTTGATTATGTTGACTATTTGCGTTTTAATTTCTTTAAAATTATGTCTCAATTTATGTTGAAAGTTATAAAATCATCTATAAATGATAGTCATTTTTAATAAATTCTGTTTTAATGAATTTCATTACAAATTATAAAAAAAATTTTAAGTGATTTTTAAATATTTCATGAAAAATCGCTGTAATTTTTTTCTTCTGAATATCTGTTACTGTATGTTACACTTTTACGTTTCAATAAAGGGCTTATATTGTCGCGAGTTTGAGATCGCTGCTTTAATCTGTATACACTATCGTATATTTTATAAATATAGCGCAACAAAAATTCTTATAAGTCCGACTATATAAGAAACTTTGTCTTTCTATCATATTGATATGTAATCTTCTTTCTTTGTCAGATACTATATTACGTGTAATTTACAGAAGAAGAAAAAATAGTATTATCTAGCAAGATCTTGTCTTTAAAAGCCAGGATGGTAGAAAACGTGTCGAAGACTAGACTTCACCGGTAAGAGTTGTTGAACTCTATTCAATATTTGCGGACTTTGTCAGTAACATGATACCGGACACTAGTTTTAAATTAACGATAGAGTACCCGGGTTCCTTTTTGCATCACGTGATCTGATACTGTGGTTAGTTTATATTGTGCTATATCTTATATATATATAGAGTAATGTAATCTGTTTGGTTCATTTTGTGAACTTATTATTCGCTCATTAGCTATTAATAAGCGTGATTTATCACAAATGACGTGAATATTATATATTTAGAAGTCACCTTTCTGTAAGGTTAATACCGAACTTCTTTGAAGTACTTTGACTAGTAGTTTGGTTCAATAAATGGACTTTAAAATGTTCTGTTAATGCGTCTTAATTAGAGGTAGCATATGTCAGGCAGAGCTATAATACCTTTCAAATTTATTAAAAGCCATTTGAAATGGTTATGATCAATAACAACAATATTAGCATCATTTTTATATTGATCCATAAAGTTTGCTGTTTCTTAAAAAAATAATTTTGTTAATTATTACTAGAGTAATTGATATTTTTACATCATAAACATATTTTTAATGATAAAAAATCAATAATTATTTCCTGTTAATATTTTTATTTCTGTATTAAAATTTTAAATTTATTTATTATAAAAACTAATGTAAATTGTATAAAATTTCTGAAACTGTAGTACATAGATTGCTATCATTTTTTAATTAAAAATATTATTGATATTTTGGGAAATAAGTAAAAGAAAATGAACTTTGCTTTATCAAACCATCGAAATTTCAATTTGGATTTTCCAATAGTTTTAATACAATATTTTAAAGAAGATATAATCTCATGAGAATTTTCACTTGGTTCTACACAACACCTCCCTCCCTCGAGAACAGATACAAATCTATAATCTAAAGCTAATGTTTGTAAGCACAAAGCTTATTCTTCAAGGTATGCAATATTCGACCTTCGCACTTCATAACCATACAACAGACTAGCCAATCCAGGTCATGGTATTTTTCGTTTACATTACCGGACATGATGTATAGCATGATTTGTGTTAGTGGGCCAAATAATACTTTTGTTTTAAAATTTTTGATTCCAAGGAAGTCTACTTTGTGTTTCTCGTGTTGATATACTTTATTTTTTGATCAAGAAAAATATAAAAACTTAAAATTTATTAAATAATTCTAAAAGGTGATTCTTGAACGTCACTTCGAAGACCATTTTAAAAGATTAAGTCTCTAATGTTAACGTATAATTTAGAATTAAATCTTGTTGCGAACGACAGTACATCAATCCACGCCTTTCTTGGAACATAGCTTGGGACATGACCTTTCTTGGAATTCATAACATATAATATTCCTTTAAGTTGTTTGCAGCAAATTAATGATATTTTTATCTAATTATTCAATACTGTGTGTGAAAGTTATTAGTTACGGTTTATACTACTTTCTATTCAGACCTAAATAATATGAGTTGTCGGACTGGATTGATCTACTTAAAACTGACCTTGATCGAAGATGTTAAAAAACAAAAGAAGCTTCAAAGAAAGAAGTTTGCATATTTAAAGTCCATTTAGAATTATTAAGTCATCTGCAAATACGGTGGAAAAAAAATATTTCTGTTTGTGTATTATTTTTCTAAACTTTATTTATATTTTTTTGATATTTTCCTTTTAACAGCAAGGTGGCGAGATAAAACATCAGCACTTCCTCTTGTATATCAATTAAATTGTTGACGATAGAAACAGGAAGTAGCGATATTTCTTGCTGATAAAAGACGATCCTCGTAAATAATACTTTTCATTTATTTTAACTGAAAAACATTACTTTTTCATATTGGTTTCTGCTAGTAGTTTAAAATATTTGAAGCCTCTCAAAAATGAGCTGTATATTAAACAATAATTTTTCTTATGAAAGAGAGATTTAAAATATAAAAAAATAAAAGAATATTTCTCTTTTAATGAGATGCAATTTCATCAAATTGTTAAGAAATATTTTCGATTATTAAAATATTCAACAGACTGAAAATCCGACAACTTTTCCAAAAAAGAAAAAAATTAAAGAAAAAACGAATATGAAAAATCTATGGAAAGAAATCTTTCTGTTTTTACAAAACATGGAAAATTCTGTAGAAATAATTGAAATAGATTAAGATCAATGTATATATATAGAGTGGATCGGGGGAATATGCTTATTTTTCTCTAATTCTTTAATATTTAAACAGGTGCGTTCGGATCTTTCCGACAGAATTCTTGGCCTTCCTGTAGATTTTTGACTGCCGTAACCAATTGAATTTCGTAGGAAATTAAATACAACTGTCTTTGAGCATTTAATTTGATCAGCAATTTTTTTAATGGACCATCTGCTGTTTCTATAGGCAAGGATTTGATCTATTTCAAATTCAGAAAGCGATTTCCCTCTCCCCATCTTCATTAACTGATGTGCACTGAGTGAATGTGATTGAAATGTCTTTTGAATGCTTTTCTAAATGATTAGTGACAAAATACACCAATCACAATCTGCCGTTTTCAAAATATTTAAGCCGTTCCTATCATTTTGCTCTAATGTAAGATTCACAAAGTATATTTTATCAATTATTTTCAAAAATATACTTTTTATTTTTAAAAGCTGTTGCTTTATTATTCATTGGTATATCATGCATTTGCTTTTGGAATAGACTTACTTATTTGCATAGCAAGATGAGCTATTTTTCATTGCTTCCGTGTCGTTCTTATCATTTTGCACCCGAGTGTATTTTTATTATTAGTAGTATTTATAGAAGTGAAACGAAACAAAGTCTTATAAAACAGAGAAGAAAGTTAAAAATTAAAGATTTAACCAAAATCACAATAATAATTATTGTGATTTTGGTTAAATCTTGTCAATTATTGACACACAATAAGAAATGATTTGAAAATTCAAAAGAAAACCGTTTCTGAAGGAATTATCAGCAAGTTTTCAAATGGCCAACCACTTGATGAAAATAGTTTCCAATATGAATCTGGATGTCAAAAGAAAAAATTAAGATATTCATTTTAAAATATCTAAAATGAGTGTTTATTGATTTATTTTAGAAGAGAAAAAGCAAAACTAGGCAAAATAATTTTACATCCACTTTTTAAAAACATTAATTCAATATTAATTCTTCCCTTCCTCTGAAAATTCTTGATCTAAAACAAAATACGAATGTCTTATTCTGATTGGTAAATGACTCATTTCTAATTCATAAATTATGATTTATTTCATACTTATCCCATTTTCATGTTCAAAACTGATCTCATACATTATAACAGGATAGCCTATATAAGTGATAGCAAATTAAAAGCGCACAAAAAATTTTATAGCACTATTTGATTTTATCCTTAAATACTTACACACTGTAGATAATATAAGCTATATCTACAAATGTGAATATAAGTAATCCTCAACTTATGATGATTCGCACTTATGACGGCCAAAAATTATTATTAAAAATTCTCTAATTCAACTTTATTGCTTGCATATACATATATATATCACATTTCTTTTGTATACGCATTGCAATGTCACCATTAGTCGGAAAGCAAAGCCTTATTACTATACCTCATCGTAACTGTCATATCCAGTAAGAGAAATAATAGTACTGATGAAAATTCCAACATAAAAAAGATGAGGAGGAAAGCTTTAAGTTAAATAGAAACCTAATTTATGAAAATATTAAAACAAAAATCAAACAAATCAAGAATTAAAAAAGTCCTTGACTTACAACGGAGACATTGGAACAGAACTCAATCGTAAGTCGAGGACTACCTGTATTCATATTTTACCTGGTAATGAATTTCACACTTACCCCAGCATGTATATTACAGAATAGCATATTTATCCAATTCTCCTGATTTTGATATGCAAAATCAGGAGAATTGGGCTTGCCATCACTATCAATAGGTACTTAATCAATATTTATATTTTTAAAACAATGTTGGATTTTAAATAGTATAATCTCAAGTGAAAATCTTGAGATTATGTGGAGATTTCCTTTTTTATATTGCATTAGTTTTTAAGAATGATTCAAATATGATATTCTCAAATTAAACTAATGCTACCCTTTGTATTCCAATTCCTATTACACTGACGGAAAAAAAAATATATCTAGATAAGCAAAGATTGCTATCATTTCTATTCCTAATATGTCTCACAAAGTTTAGAAATCAATATTTTCATTTTCTTGAAAAAATTTTTTAAAATGTCAATTTTTATTTGATTTTTTGTTTTATTTCTGATGATAATCATAAAATTGCTTTAGATTAGATATTTTTATTAATTTTCAATTATCCCTTTGATTTTGAAATTTAATTCAAATGTTAAATTTGGACCATCTTAATTTCCTGAATTTGATGACCTAATCCAGGGGTGTTCAACCTGTCAATCGTGGAGCAATTTTTGGTCAATCTCTTGTTTATTCCTTTTAAGTTGATTCTTCCTTACAAATTTAATTAAAACTGAAAACATAATTTATTTATCATTATTTTGTATTATTTTTTTAATTCTCTAAGTGCATTGTTTCTTTGCTGTTTATTTTTCATTAAAATTGTGAAATCACTAATTTTCTCATCATTTGGAAGTATACACACAAAAAATTCTGTTGTTTTTTTTTTTTTTTTTTCCAATTCTTGTAAAGGTCTCATCATTTGGAAGTATACACACAAAAAATTCTGTTGTTTTTTTTTTTTCACATTTTACAATCAGTGAGATTACTAAGCAGTGGGGCTAGTTCCAACCAGGGCTGGGGAGCTGGAGCTGGAGTCGGAGACCAGAGACATGGAGCCAGGAAGTTTTGGAGGAGCCGGAACCAAGCTGATCATATTCAGTGGAGCCAGAACCATTAAAATTTCTGCTGGCTCCAGCTACTAACCATCTACCATATACAAGGTGCATCAGCTAAATCTGGACAAAAACAATTTAATTAAACAAAATTTTATTTAACAAAAAGAATAAAATTATCAAAATTATATCATTTGTATCCCTTTAAATTAAAATTACTTGATGTAATTCCCCTCTGCCTCAATTACTGCCTCGATCCTTGACTAGAAATGATGACATGCCCTGCGCAACGCCTGCTTGTCCAGGTTCGAAAATGCTTCCTCAATAGCGGCCTGGAGAGATGCCACATTAGGATGTCTTGACCTATTAGAGACAAAGGGTCTCTAATAGGTTGAGACATCCTAAGGCAACAATGCTCCATATGTAACAGTCCAAAGGATTCAAATCTGGACTGTTAGGAGGCCAGAATTCTTTAGGAAGCAAGTTGCAGTGAGCAACTCTCTGTTTTAGCGGCATCAGACAGCATCTGTCGTACTTTTATGACGTAGGACTTGTACCATAGGTCCTCTTCCACAATTTGACTCATTGTGGCTTCACTCACACCCAATGTTTTTGCCAACTGCCTGAGAGATTGCCCTGGGTCCTCTGAGATGAGCTCTTGAGCCCTTTGGACAACTTCCGGTGTCCTTGACGATCTCCCCTGGAATGGCTCTTCCTTGCCGGGTTGGCAGAACCTTCTTCAGACTT
>AYEL01071496.1:0-41411 GCA_000484575.1 Olivierus martensii
ATTTTTTATATCTTTATAAATTATTTATCTTATTTAATATAATAATTTTAAAATAATCGACAAAAGAATTAATAAAATGTCAATTTAATTAATTTAAATTCATTTTATAAATCTGAAATTAATGATCTGGTGAAAAAAAATTACATATAAATAAAATTTCTTTATCAAAGAATTAAATAAAACTTCAAATAAGTTATTTATAAAAAACAATTAGCATAAGAAAAAAGTCTATAATATATAAGCTGCCACCTACTGAATACATCTACAATATCATAGTTTATAAGCAGCATATATGTTATATAAAGAACAGAAATATTATTTTTTATCATCTTTTAGTATAAATAATTGCACCATTACAAGATCTAGAAGAGAAGTATATGTTTATATAGACACTCTTAGGGAACAAATTGTGATCAGCACTTGATAGGTCCCACTGATATCAGATTAAAGTATTTCAATTGTATTACAACAATGCAACTTATTACTATACATCATTAATGCAAACTATTATTGCAGTGTATCAAATTATACTCTAATTTAATGTAACTAGGGGATACTCTACAAATCAAATATCCAGAGCCAAATTGACCTCTAGTGTGATAATTTCTAAATTATCACACTAGAGTCAATTTGGCTTTGGATATTTGATATTAGATTATTATATATTCTTTTCATATTAATATAAATATTTAATTTATAAATAATTTTGATGTTAATAATAATAATTTTTTTTCACTAACCTGTCTTAATTCTACAAGAACCTGTTCATCCACTCCATCATCCAAGAATATTTCTCGTACATTAGCCACAACATCCTCGATGACACTGCGATATAAAACTGGCTAAAAATGTTCAAAAAAGCAAATTAAATTCCATAAACAATTTTTAATACCAATATCTTAAGCATAAATTGTAACAAATATTTGATTGTTTTTGAATATCAGTAATTTCATTTAAATTTTATGAAATAAATTTCTATATATATATATATCTAAAAAAGAGTTTTGTATTTAATTAAATCAACAATAAAGGTAATGTTTTTTAAATTCATTTGAGTTCTATACAACTGATAGATTTTATATCAAAAATTATAAATAATTTTCCTTTAATTTTCGTATTGAAATAGATATATAAACTAATCATGTTATTTAGTTTAATAATTACATAAATTTATGTTATCATTTGAAATGAATCACAAGTATACAGTGTTATAATGTACTAACTTGGATTAGGAAATTGTGTTTTAAATGAAAGCACATTGAGTATAGGAATTACATTATAAATGCTTATATGGTTCCAAACACAAGGTTGAAGGTAGATATCTAAGCTTAATTTGGGAATAGTGTAGAACAAAGCATAATATTATTTTATTTCTACTTGATTTTCATTTTTATTATTATTTAACTTTCAACAAACATATTTCAATGAACATATTTCATGTTTATTCAACTTAACAGTTGTAACATCCATCAACAGTGGAGTCAGCCATCTTTGTTCACGTTGTAATAGTAACTTGACCAAAGATTGACTT
Organism: Olivierus martensii; assembly: GCA_000484575.1. Classification (NCBI taxonomy): domain Eukaryota; kingdom Metazoa; phylum Arthropoda; class Arachnida; order Scorpiones; family Buthidae; genus Olivierus; species Olivierus martensii. Next base: position 1,532 of record AYEL01071496.1, read on the forward strand.
GATCAGATTGATGTACAGTTTAACTGTACATCAATCTAACTCATCAAGTAATAAGCTTAACTGTATTACTTTTAAGATATTATTTATCACATTTAAACTTTTTATTGCAATTTTATTTGCTTTTTATTAATAATGTTTAATTGTGAATGAAAGACTGTAATTTACTTAGAAGTTTTGTAATATATCAAATTTTTATACAATAATAATTATTTTGATTTTAATTAATATATTGTAGTATTGTATTTCTTTGATTCTAATAAGCAATTGTTTTATAAATTATTCATGTAATTTTTTCCTATTTTTATTGACAGAAATACATAAAAAAGAAATTCAAATTTTATTGTAAACAAAAAGATTATAAAAGCATAATTACAACACAAAATTTATTTAAAATACCAATAGTATAAAAAAAATTTTGAAATAAAAGTTAATACTCTATCAAAACTTAGCCAGCATATTATTTACAGTTTTAATTTGCTAAGTATTTAGTAGATTTACAATAAATTTTTTCATGATACTATTTCAATTTCTATATACAGCCAAACATCTCTAAGTGGATCCTTGATAAGTGAATCAAATTCTCATAATCCCACTTTGATTCCAGAGGGTTTAATGTTTAAGGAGTTTAAATAAGTGGATACTGCACAAGTGGATAATATTGGTTAAATGAATCAGGATTTTTAACATTAAATAATTTTTATGCCAGGGATATATACAATTTCAGACACAAATAACGGAATTCAATAACGGAAATGAACCATTATTGGTGTGACAACAGGTGGTGAACTTATTCCTAGTGACCTGAAATTGGATTTTGAAAGCTACATTGCTATTGATGAGAATTTAGAAATAAATGGGGAAGAGCCACTGCTGCCTCCATCAAATTCTGATTTTAAAGAAACAGAGAAAGATGAAGAAATGAATGAACAGGAACTTCCACCTTCATTAATGGACACTATGAAAGCATTGGATACAGTGTTATATTATTTAGAAGCAAATAGTTGTGATTCATATAAAACCTTTCATAAATTAAAGTCAAACACATTTGAGATTAAAAAAAATAAAAAATTTAATTTAAAAATCACTTACCGATTATTTGAAACCTTTCATAAATTAAACACATTTGAGATTAAAAAAAATAAAAAATTTAATTTAAAAATCACTTACCGATTATTTCCATAACAAATAGATTTTTGAAATATAGATTTTTAATGCATGTACTGTATTTATTTATAGATAATAAAAATCTTATCATAGATTATAAAAATGGTGTTTTCTATGTTATACACATACTAATTTATTGACACCAGATTAAGTGGATATTTCTTTGCCAGATTGAAGCTGATCCACTTAGAGAGGTTCAACTGTATTATAAAATGCCATTTTAAATTGCGACTGTATTTATTTAAAATAATTTTATTTGTTTAGAAATTAGTGAAATAAAATTTTCTGAAATGATAAACACTCACTTTGTAAATAATGTGCAATATTAAATTTCCATTGCTAATTAAAGAATAATATAAGGTACAGGTAATGCATTATTTTCTATTTTATTGTTATGTAACACAAAATTTTATTTAATGTTTTAGTATAGATATTATAAGCTGTTATGCAAAAATATATATATCTATTTTTTTATTGCAGTGTTGGAATCTCTATATGATTTAGACATGGCAATCCTTGTTATTTCCAACACAGTTGTGCAATCTTTGCTAGTTCTGATAAATAAGATAAATCGACAATTATTATGCACTGAGAGAGAAGATTTGTGCTTTCAACAATTGTTGTGTGCTTGATGCATCTCCCATTTCATTAATAATCAACTAACTGTGGTGAAATTTCTTTTGTGCATTTTTATCTTGCATTTTTGTTGTTTGAATATTAATTGTTGTTGAAAAAATTACATTATTTCTAACTGATATAATGTGATTTGGTCCTTCAAATTAAACCATGAAAAATTTATTTTACATCTGTTGTATGACACATCCCAATTTTAAAGTTAAAAATTCTCTATTATCTTAGAATTGAGAAAAATATATAACAACCTATATTTTGTTTTGCATATTAAAAATGAAGTGTTTATTATAACAAAAATGAAATTATTGCATATATATACTGTATTACACAGTGTTATCCATTTCGAGTCATAATACATTGTGTCAATTTTGGAATAGTAATGCCAATACATTATACAGGGCATCCATATGTATAGCAGGGATGGGTAGTAAAATTGTTATAGCAAAAATACATTAGGCAAATGTGTGTTAAACAGAGTATATCTGTATACAGTAAACCTTTGAGAATGTGGGGGTTACGTCATTAACACACTGCACATACGGCAAAATCGAGTTCCACAAAGTTAACTTTTTACGGAAAAAATGTGTTAGGTATAGTTCAAATTAAGAAAGTATGTATAATTTAAACAAACCTGAATATTGCTATAATTAAAAAGGGAAAAATGAAACAAATGTTAACTGAAAGGATTTTTATTACTGCATAATAAGTAGGTACATGATACAATTATTTTTTAAAAAGCTGGTGATTTTTGCTTGGGACAATGACTGACGAAACTCTTTAAAAATTTTGTGGTAAGGAGCACAGAATTTTTCAATGCCTCTCATAAAGTATTCTTATGCTTGATTCATTTATAACTTGTTCTCTTCAAGTGATGAAACACACATACCATTTTTCAACTTATCTAAAATTTCAATTTTCTGAGATAATGTTAAAACTTTGCATCTTCTTGATTCGTTTATAACTTGTTCTCTTCAAGTGATGAAACACACGTACCATTTTTCAACTTATCTAAAATTTCAATTTTCTGAGATAATGTTAAAACTTTGCATCTTTTTTTGCTGCTTTATTATCTTTATTCTTCCTCTTAGATGTCATAAAGTCAGATTGAATTTTTGAAATTAAAAGAAATACAAAAGGAGAAGAGAATAAACACTGATAAATACGTGATTACAGCTTTGTTAACATGAGTGAAATGATCGCAACTCAACCTGAGTCACTCAGATAGCAGGAAGAGTTAAGCAGGATTGCCAGATGTACACGTGGGTATCATTGCATACCCATGCGCTCATCAGCGTACAACATATGAATGAAATTCTAGTGTTGGACAAATGTAATGGAAACAATTAAGATAACGTGTATGTGCAAAATCACATTCTGCAAATCTGCGCTCAGCAAGGGTTTACTGTATTATCTTGAATCATAATTAAAAAATTTTATTCATTTAGAGTGAAGAAGAAAATTCAAGGTTTAAATATTGTTAATTTTGATCACTGAACCAAACAAACACACTGATTCTTGCTAGAATAATTTAAAATAAACTGTAATTTTAATAATTAAATCAAACTTGAAATAATTGATAACTGTTACCTTAGTATAATAAATTGCTAATTACTATATTATCTATCCAAAGTGGAAATTTATTGGATGTTCTTGTGATTTAGTCAATAAAACATTGGGATAGTTTCAAAAATCCTAGATTCTATTCTGGATTAGGAAAAGTTTTAGTTTAGATAATTAAATTACAGATATCTCTTGATTTATGAACATTCAGTTTATAAATATTTGCATTAATTACTCTAATAATACCAGCTTTTCAATTTGTAATGATAATTTTCATATTAACAAAAAAAAATAATTTTATCATTGATTAATTAAATATAATTTATTTAATTTAAATCACTTATGTATCGTTTTATATAATTTATCATCTCTAATCCGCATCTTAAAATAAGTTTTTCTTGCATATTAACTTCTCATATTGCTTCAATAAGAAATTATTATTTAGATGTTATTTTTAATTTAATGATATGAATTATGTTTTAATATTCTTGCTTATTCTCTTCAGTGACTATACCAGTTATATTTTCATATCAAATTTACTGCTGTATACCATTGACTTTATATTAAGACAGGTAATGGAAGGAAGAGTGTGTAGTTAGAGATTTTACCTTGTGAAATAATAAAGAAATGGAAAGGTAGTATGAGGAAAGAAAAAGATAAGATTCTTAATATAAAATTCTTCTAGTAAGATAAAATTTACTTAGCATTGGGCAAATTCACTTAGTTTAAGACAATATTTCACTTTAGCTTTTTACTAGAAGACTCACATCACTTCTGGCACTTAGCATGCAGACAATTATATGAATATCTGTAGTCTACTTAAATGCACTTTTAAAAACTTTCAATTATATAAAATTTACTTAGCATTGGGAAAATAATTGAATTTCATAAAAAAATGATTGTACAGGAATACCTTGATTATTGTGGATATTGTTGACATGAAAAATATCAGAATAATCAAATCCATGATAATTGGGATAAATAGTACATGTAAAATGGGTGATCAGTGCCAAGGATTTTTCAAATCGATTAATAAAATTTTATATATGAGATAAAAAATAATGTGTTAATGTGCTAAGTATAAAAAATGAAGGTTCATTTAGAAAAACAAGATTATTCTTTTAAGTTTTTATTTATATAAAGTAATACATACAATAAATAAGAAAAACATAAATAAGGAGTATATGCATACAATTATTCTTTCTTGTATAAAAAGTGGTGCAGAGTTGTCTGGTGGAATTTTTTTTTGTAAAAAACTCTATAGCAATGTATAAAATTTTCAATTTCCTGACGAACTTTCACTGACCTCTCGAGATTAGGACTGCCGTTCAAGATTTTATATTTAAAAATTTCAACAATTCTAAACATTTCGTTCATTTCTTTAAGGGTAAATTCCTTCAGTGCCACATCAATTTATTTGTCATTGTCATCAATTGGAGCATCATAAGCACATTCTCTCTCAAGGTTAATTAGGTCTTCATCATCCAGCTCCTTATCATGTGACTGAAGCAGGTCCTGAACATCAGCTTTTTCAATTTCTTTTTGTCCTAGATCGAAGCCAATTGTTAATTATGTCATTGATAACATAGTTTACTTCATTTTCAAATTCTTTAAAATCATTTGCACAATGAGGAATAATCTTTTCCACACCGCTCTCAGGTTGCTAGACATTACTTCACTCCTTGCTTCCTTGACATTCTCAATGAATATAAATTATTTGAAGTACAACTGTCTTTTGATTATAAACAAAAATAACAGCCTTTTAGACAGGAATAAGAAAATTATAAACTTAATTGAATAAACTTTAACGAAAAACACTCATTATGCATCCTCATCAATTCAAGTTCTATAATTATATGAATTATAGAACTTGAACTGACAAAGGTGTATACCGAAAGAGCTTTTCATTAAAGTATTTATTCAATTAAGTTTATAATTTTCTTATTCCTGTCTAAGATTGTTATTTTTGTTTTATTCTTATTTTTGATATTGAATGCTTTCCAGAATTCTATCAAAGTCATATCATCTCCTGTAGTCTTTTCTATTGCTTGTGAAAAAGTTCTTTGTAGATAATATGCCTTAAAGCAGGGGTTCCCAAAGTTTTGCCTAGGTGGGCCAAATTATAAATTCCAAAATATTTGTGGGCCAAAAAATGTGTTATAGAAAAACACATTCAAATCGATAACAAATTAGACACAAGGGAAAGATTTATACTAACTTTATAACATATGGGCCAAAAAATGTGTTATAGAAAAATACATTCAAATCGATAACAAATTAGACACAAGGGAAAGATTTATACTAACTTTATAACATAATCGTTCTTCATTTATGACAATAATTACTTTTTACTACAAACAGTTTAAAATAACATATTTCAAAAATAATTAAACAAAAATAACTAACTAACTAAGTTTCAAATGCAAAAAGAAAAAAATAATAAATTCATCAATCTGAAATGTGTGACTTGAGCATTTGTTTTTTTTTTTTTTTATCATCATTGAGCCTTGGTTCTAAGACGGTTGAATGTATTCTTAACACCATTTGTAAATGTTCTCTTTTAATAATATCATTGAGCCTTGGTTCTAAGACGGTTGAATGTATTCTTAACACTGCTTGTAAATGTTCATCAGTTAATTTGATCTCAATTACATCGCTTTTAAATGTTCATCAGTTAATTTTGATCTCAATTTGGACTTATTGTATTGAGAATGTTTTTCACATATGTAAGTGCTTCCAAATAATGAAAACCTCAGTTAATTTTGATCTCAATTTGGACTTATTAATACTCATGATTGAAGTCTTGTAAAAGTTCACCAGTTAATTTTGATCTCAATTTGGACTTATTAATACTCATGATTGAGAAAGATATTCACTTATATATGAGAAAATACTTTCTCAATACATATTTGGAAGCACTTATATTATACATGCAGTTTTTTTACTGAACAATTTTTAATTATATGATAAAATTTATTTATTTTTTATAAAAATGTACATTATCTCTACAAATTCAATATCACGGATGATCTCACATTGCCGACCGTATTTCTAGGGTTTGAGGGCCACATTTAGTTGCGTACCGCACTTTGGGAACCCTTGCCTTAAAGGATGCAATTACACCTTGATCCATTGGTTGGATGATGCAAATGGTATTAGGGGGTAAATAAATAACTTTTACATTTTCACACAAATCATTTAATGCTATTGGATGACTGGGTGCATTATCTAATATCAATAAGATTTTAAAATCAAGATTTAATGATTTGCAGTACCTTTCAGCTTCAAGACAAAAACAGTTTTTAAACCAATCTTCAAAAATAGTTTTTGTCATCCAAGCTTTCCTATTGGATCTCCAATGAACAGAGAGAAAATTTTTATCCAAACTTCTAAGCGAGCGAGAATTTTGTGAACAATAAAATGAAGAGAGATTTCATCTTGTAATCTCCAGAAGCATTGCCACAGAGTAAAAGTGTTTACATGCTCCTTTGAAATCTTGTAGCCAGGCTGTGATTTTTCAATTTTTGCTAAAAATGTTTTAGCGGGCATTTTTTCCCATAATAATCAGTTTTGTAGCATTAAATATTTGATAATCAGTATAATTTCTTTCTTCAATGATCTGTTGCAATTCACCAGGAAAACTAGCTGCTGCTTTTTCATCCGCACTTGCAATTTCACTTTGTGCACAAACACTATGAATGCCTGATTGCTTTTTGAACCAATCAAACCACCCTGAACTTGCAAAGAATGTTACTTCCACTACTATGCCGAATCATTTTCACTTTCTAATTGTTTTCTTTTTAAATTTTTAAACAAATTCAATGCGTTTGTTTTTACAGTCATTTGACTAAGAGGAATTCCCTTTTAGTTACAATCTTCTATCCATACTGACAATAGTGTTTCCATTTCAATCATAAGATGGCTTCTGTTTCTCGTAGTTTGCGACCCAGACGATGTTGATGCTCTTTGTCCTAATTGTTTATAGTTTGCAGTGTGGTCTAAAATATGGCAAACAGTTGATTCATTTAGACCGTACTCTCTTGCAATTTTGACTTTTGTTATGCCTGCTTCATACTTATTTATCATATGCAATTTATCTTCCAAACTGATCACTCTACATTTCTTCTTGATAGCTATAGAATTGATATCCTTATTTCTTTTAGCATTCATTGTAGGAATAAATAAATGAAATAAATAACCATATGTACAGGGCCATGCGGTAGATTCTCTCAGTATGAGGCAAGTCTTCGAAATGCTGCCCCCTTAAATGTTTTTTCTTTTCTTTCTGTATTCTCGGCATAAAGAATCTATACCCAGTGCTTGGGAGTACCTGTTTACTCAACGTAACTATAGTATTTAAAGTGTGAAAACGTAAATTTTGTATCTGTTATTGCCTTATTTCTGACCCCTTTTTGCCTAACATTTTATCCCATATGCACAACCTGTTTGTTTTTATCGTTTCCCTGACACTCGGGTTTAAATTACAATTTACACTTGTTTTTACAGATGTTCCATTCTCTGTTGCCTGTTTGTTTTTATCGTTTCCCTGACACTCGGATTTAAATTACAATTTACATTTGTTTTTACAGATGTTCCATTCTCTGTTAGGTTCTCTGCTAACGCTCACTTTCACTGTGCAGCTGAAGAGGAGCAGTCCAGCTCCAAAGTGCTCCTGCATCTTCAATTTTATTTTAAGGTCCTATTAGCTAGTTCAAATCTTGTTTTATTTTGATTTACTGATTTAAACACAATACAGAAGAAAATTCAATAAAAAAAAAATTTTTTATTCTTAAAATATTGAATCTAAAAACGGTTCGAATTATAAAATGGTGAAGATTTTCAACTGGCCAACTAAATTGGTAGAAAAAAAAAATCATATTAAATACTTGAAAGTGTTTAGTCACTAGGAAGAGTTCTAAATTTAAACTTTCGTAGTCCTGTATATAAATAGACTTAAGTTAAGCCCATTTTGGACAGACATTGAATTAAATTTCGTATACAAATTAAAAGTTCAGCGAACTAACTTGGTGCTCGAAGCACAGCTTGGAGGCCAGGTGTGAGGTGGCATTTTTTTTTTCTTTAAAGTGTTGTGCAGTTTTTCTTCACTCTTTGATTGCGTGCAGAACGGTAGCCGCAGGTGGAAGCATAACACCTGTCTGAAACGGGAGAAAATTTGTGGGACCTAGTAGATCGTTATAGGACACTGTAGAGCTGTTGCGACCCATCAGGATTTTAAAGTTCCATTAAGCAAACACGTATTGTATCGGATACCAGGAACGTTAACAAGAATCCCCAAGATCCATTTACTTATGGATACAAAGCTAGCGAAAAAAGCTAAGATCGTAAACACACTATTAAATTATCAGGAAGAGATAGAACCGGATTTCTTAGAATAAATCTCTAAATTAAAAAAAAAAACAAAAGAAGAAGAATAAAATTTAGTTGAGAGGAGCTTCATTCTTAATAGTGATTCCATGTTAGCGACTTTAAATTTTAATCATTCTACACAAATTTTAAATACCTTTGAAACAGTTTGTTTAGTTCGCGGATCGTTTTATCATTATATTTAGACTTATATACGATTTAAATAGAATTCTCCTGCTCAACAGGTGATCGAAACACCTTATAGGCCTATAGACAATAACTCCCGCAAATCGTTAAATAACTATTTTAAGCAATCAATTTATTCTCATAGCCCATAATCACACAAAACTATTACAGAGAATATAAAAAACAAGAAATATTCTATGCATGCGTGAGATGACTAGATTTAAAACAATTAGGCCCCATAGGTATATTAACATTTATTCGCCTATAAAAAGGCCCTCAATGATCCTAAGATAAATTACAAAAAAACTCTAAATGTTAAAATATTTTATTTAAATTATCGACTATATATATATATTCAATGAAAAATAGGAATCACAGACATAAATTATTTATTTATTTATTTTTTTAACCCCTTTTCTTTCTGTTGCTAAACCCAAACCAAATTACTTCCTATTAAGCGAATGCGTTCATCACAGAAGTCTCAAAAATAACATCTTATTTTCGTGATTATAAAATAGAAAAACCTGAGACAGTAAATGCAAATGTGCTTAATTTATGATATTTTTATCGATAAAAATGTTTTAAATTTTAAAAATCTTTTTTTTTTTCGTATAATTTCTCACTAGAATTTTTTTTCCCTTTGGGATACAGAGATAAGTGTAAAATCTTTAAAGTAATTTATAACCGTATTGATAAGATCAGTTGTTTTTTTTTTTAATTTTTGATCTGCTGTAATGGCAGTTCAGCAAGAGTCAAACGGATGCTAACAAGAACGAAAGCTCGTCAATGTTGTAGAAATTCTTTCTTTTTTTAACTTCTAAATAAACGAATGGTTCAAAATATCTTATTTTTATATATTAACAGATTGTAAATTCATCACAGCTAATTAAGAGATGTGCATTTGAGATCTGATTTCCGCGTAAAAATCTAAATGGACGGATATTATTAATGTTATAGTTCTTGAACTTTCAACTTCTGATGGGTGTGAATCTTTCAGAACCTTCACTCGAACTTGATTCTTCCTCTGGAGAAAGTGGCGACATAGGTCCTACAAACTGTAAGGCATCTTTCCTCATGCACCATGGTCGATGAAACATGCTACTTACCTCTAAGGAAGAAGAGGTCATTGGTGAGGATTCTACACTTTGACTACTTGCACTAGATACTATTTTTAATGATGATAAACGTTGTTGAATTTCCTCCAGTTCCTCTTTGGCCAGTCTCAAATGATAATCTGTATGGGCATCGGCCAATTCACGTAAATCGGGAAGCCTTAAAAGCAATTTAGGATAAAGTATCGTAGTGTTTTCTGGTCCATACCTCCAGTTCATATAACTTTTCATTAATATGTAAAACCGTTCCTGTTCGGACGCTACGACATCTACCTTATCTAGACCCTGTCTATCCGGACTTAGAAGCACAATAACTAACAATAACATAATAGTGGGTTCGTCTGGTTCTAATTCTTTTACGCTATATATAAATTTCATGTGTTTTTCGTATAATGTGGGCGATACCAATTTTTTCATGTCTTCGAACACAAGAATTGGTGAATCTCGATAGAGAGATTTTCTCTTATCCGGCCAGCAACAATGTCTTTCGTCGTAAGCATAAGCACCTCGAATGAAACAAAGTTCTAAAACACCTGTTCTTAGTAGCACTTCTTGTTCCGTTTGAGGAATTTTCGAAAACGAATCCAACCTTTGAGCGAAGTGGGCGAACTGTTTAATAACGGTAAAAAACATGTCTAATATTTCGGTTCTGGTCCTTTCTATACTTCTATTCTGTAATTGGTCACTGAACGATATGTCTCTATAGCTCATTTCGTATGAATTCACTAATATTTCTATAGTTCTGACATCTTCTTCACTTAAATATTTACTTAATTCGTTGACATCTGGTTCGTATTCTATAATGCTTAGTCGTCTGTGTCTCAATCTGTCACCTTCGGCCGCAGCAGCTTCTTGCCTTTGTCTCTTCTCCATTCTGCTTCTTAACAACTGCATTCTCTCCTCTTCCGTCATCACCCAACCTTTTTCCATTCCTATAGATACGCATTTTTGAAATCTGCAATATTGACAACATTTTCTAGAACTGATTGTGATTTCACATTTTCCTTCGTAAGGACAATGAAAATTTTTATAAGCTTCGTTTTGGACGGATCTTCGGAAAAATGCTTTACAGCTATCACATGAAATGCCACCAAAATGGTAGCTTTTGGCACGATCGCCACATACACCGCATACTTTAGGAGGTTTTCCGGATCCACGACTGCATTGATCCTCTACATTTACTGCGCTGTTATTGCCATTGGGAGGAACACTCATTCCTGAAAATAAAAAACGAAGATGATATAGATATCTGACAAAATATTCTCATAGATTTTTACAATTTAATTAAGTCAATTTTACCATTTTTTTTATAATTTACAAATTTTAACAACTCTTATCAACAAGTTATTTAATGCATAAGATAACTGCAAAAGCTTTTTTTAGAAAGAATTAAACCGAACTTTATCTTGTATATTTAAAATAAAAGAATTACTTAACGTTAATAAAAAAAGCACTACTTAACTATTTATCTATATTTTAATCACAGAGAGAGTAGTTAAAACTTTATTTTAATTATACATGCGTCTGTGAAAAGTCATAATAATCATAAAGTAAATATATCATTTAAAAATAGTAATAATTTTGTTGCTATATCAAGATCACGGAGATTTTATTTGCAGTATAAATATTTTTAATTTTTCTCATGATCATAGATATCCATAATTTTTGAATTATGGATCTCTATATTATCTCTAATGGATAATACATGAGATCATAGAGATCTCTATACAATACAATTATTTACATGGTTTTTGCATATTTAAAGTAAAATGAAACCAAATATGTTTAACTAAGCTACTTTTATACTTTTTAAAGAATGAAATTTTCTATAATATAAAATCCAGAATTCGTAAAACGAGACAACCTACCGTTATCAAAAAATGTAACTTTACAGATTATAATACTCTTCCTCATTAGATCCGTGAAAGTATAAAAGAGAAAACTCTCTCGCTTACGTACTTAAATAAAGATCGTGTCGTCACACACACGGATTTTTCGAGATTTCAAAACCAGGCAAATAAATAAACATCACATATATCCTATAATTACACGTTGATGAATGTTCTTTAAAGATGACATCTTTTACGGAAACTTCAGGACAAATTAATGTTTCGAGATGAGATATTGCCGCTGTTAGAAAGGAAACATTTTCTCTTTCATGGCTGAATTATAAGAGCAGAAGCTTTTATGGGTATATTATTATTAAAAGAGTTACTTTTTTACATATATCACTTAAAAAGAAAATTATATCGATTCTGTTTATAGATATATTAAAAATAATTTTAAAGTTTTGTGATTTGAATTAAATTATTTATATTGGCATCAAGAATCAAAATCTTGTCTTTATACTATTCTAGATTAATATGTTAGCAAATCTTATAACTTTTTATAGTATTAAAAAGTAGAAATTCTATATTAAATCTCTAAATGGAAACATCAAATATTTTTCTGGGAATACTATAGAAAGAACTTTCCGACTTAAAGTAAAATGCTAGCTTAACTTTAAAGGTGAAAAAGAAGAAAGAAGCCTTATATTTTGAAAAAATTTTTATCTTATTTATTATTTATAATTAAAAATGTTCTCTTATAATAACTCCTCTGAATATAGACATGTTTTTCTGATGAAAACTTAAGTATTTCTACATTTTCTAATCATAGTTATGTTAAGATATAAGTTTTTATGGGATAAATGTTTATATTGCATTTATTTAACAAACTTTTAATATATTGTATGCATAGAATGAGCTAGCATTATTTATCTGATATATCTCACTCTTGATTATTGCTCTCTCATCACAGATGCGCTATTTTCAATTCTTTCGTTCTCATCAAACAGCGTGCAGTTCCTGTTATCAAATCTCATCTTCTACTAATATTTTCCTTTCAAATGAAACGAAAAAGTTAGCTTTTCAGAAGAATAAATGGATAATACACAGGAGCTTTCCATCTATTCAGATATGAAGCATCGTTCAAACATGCGATGTTTTCGCAACTAAAACAGTAAAAGAAATCTTTTATGTGTTCTAACTCTGTAATATATTGCATCTTAAGGCGACTTTTTAATAAATTATCCGAGATTTTGAATAATTCAAAACTTCTATTTCATCGGCGTGAACTTTGCTACAATAATTAAAAATTAAAATATGGATTTATTATACGGGTATAATTAAAGACGAAAATGTTTCCACTAACAAAACTATAATTATTATTCAGACAAAATTATTTCCTGTTGCAAGTTAATGTTTGAGAAATTTCCACGTTAGAAATGAAGATCAATTGATTATTTTACAAGCTATAACTCCGGATGTTATATCAAAACATTTGCATATAAAGCTGCAATATATTGAGTTCACGACTGGTGTTTATCCGAGCTATCCACTGTAACCATAATAATGAATGCCTTCTGCACAGATGTTTTAATTCAAATATTAATTTTTTTAACAACTTATATAGGTTTTTTATATATTAAGTTCTGTTTCTGAATAAAATTGTTATTTCCTCCCTTTCTCTCTTTGTGATAACTGAAACTGAAATGAGAAAAATGAGTAAAGAAAAAAAATATGGACTCTGTACCTCAACATATTTTTAATTTTACAAGACATTTGTAATCTGAAACAATAAAGAAACATGAAAATTCACAGATTACGGGTCACTTATAACAAGGAATTTAAATCATTCAGCATGAAAATTATGGATCATTTGATTCCACAATTTTCCTCTTTTTATCAGGTTAAGTGTTAACTGATGTTTTATATTTTTAATGTTTCCTATTACTGTACACAAATCTTTTGTCTTAACAAGTTATTCAGTAATGCCAAAGATTGCCAAAGAGAGAAAGAAAAAAATTTCTTCAGTTAACTACTTGGTGAAACCATAAATATTAACAAATAAATTAAAAAGATTGATAATATTGGGATATTATCTGTGAATATGTATAAAAATGGTGTTGAAACATTTCATTATTATTCTTTATAAAAGAGGAAGTGGTGTGACACACTTTGATCTATTACTGGACAACGTATTAAATATTGCTTTAATCACTATCATTAGGTGTCCTTAATAAATTTACTAAATGACAGTAATTACTCAGTGTCAACAATTAATAACTGATTTATTGAATAAGAATTTTTCCCTTTTTTCTAAAAATTTCTTAGTTCTCTTACGAAAGATGTACAATAAAGCTTTAAAAATCCTTTTGCAAGAGTCATAGTGTTGAATAGACTTTATTGTTGTAGAAATTATGTTCTAATCATTATTTTCTTGATTTAATCATCATTTAATTTATTCGATGAACATTTAAATAGCATTTTTCTGATAAAGTAAATAGTTGAAAACACGATTTAAAATTTGTAAAAATTGATCCCAAATTTTTACAAAAATATAAAAATTCTTAAATGATATTTTCAATTATTTATAAAAATTTAATTTTTAAATCATGTGATCTTATAAATTTATTCCTTTATTAAATATTCTAAGCGAATATTATGTACATATAATGTAAATATTATAAAATAATCAAATTTTTCTTAAGATAATTATTATATTTAATCACATCAATTTTATTAATAAAAATAATTTTATATTGCTTATAATTATGCTTTTCCTAAATTATATTCATTAATATTTATTGATTTAATTAGAATATTTTGTAAACTAAATATGTATTGCTGAAAACATCTTACGGTTGTAGTTGCTAAGGCAAAATTTTTCTATATTCATTAACTAATAATTTTATTTAAAATATTAAAAATTTATCGCAATTTTAAAAATATTTAAAGAGAGAAATTTATTATATATACGAATTTTTTCATAATTTGGCGGATAATATCTAAAACCTAAGGCACTACACAAAAAATTCGTTCTTGGAACTCCTTACTAATTATACATTCCTGTTATGAAAGTTGACTTTAATAAATTCTCTTTACTGTCTTTTATTTAGTATAATAAACAGAAATTATTTTAAATCAGTTTTATAGTAAAATAATAAACAAAAATATATAAAAAAAGCTTAAAAATATATTAAATTGCTTTACATATTCGTGATTTCGTATGTTATATTACAAAATATGATATATGCAGTGTTATTGCTTTAACCCATTTATATCAGTGGACGGACATTGTTTTAAATAATAAAACAATATTTGAAATGAAAATATTGCATAATAAAATTTTACTTTTCAGAACTATTAATCATGAAATATTTTATTTAAATGAAAAAAAAAAGTTTAAACAATCACATGAAACAATTACGGAATAGGCCTGGAATCTTGTACATCGAGCTGTTCTGTTTGTTTTAAAAAATATATATATTTTTTAATTTTTATCAGATTTTTTTTTTTAAATTAAGTTAACAATAATTTTTAATTTTAAAAAATTCAAACTGCCTATTATTTTCATTATAAAATTAAAATTTTGAAAATTTATCAACATTATCAGAACTGGAAAGCTCAATTGATTCTGAAGAATATGAATTAAATTTTTAAGTAATTTTAATATCGCATATAAAGTTTTAATAATGAATTGAATGTATATTTTGCTTTACAAATATCATATATGGGATATATATATTTCTTTATATCATATCGCTTTTTTATATGGAGTAAGCACATTATAAATATTATATATAGGCAATTTCTTGATTTTTTTATATGTAGAATAACAGAAAGGGTTTTATAGAGGTTGGAACTAATTTTAATTTAATCCTGTAGCATTATGAATAATATTTTTAACTCGCTTCACATACAGTAGGCCTCATAACGTTTTAAATGTGTAAGCATCGATGAGAACGTTCTTAATAACCTTCCATTGTTAAAAACTACTACTTCATTAAGTACGATTTTTCTCTTTTTATTGTATAGAACATTAGTTAGATTATTATTAAACAATACTGCGAAATTATTTATCTTTCTGAATGCCAATCTAACGACATGAAAAAAAAGTTTTAACTTTTTTTGTATTTACTAGAGTTAAAATATCGGATGAAAAAATTCGGTATAAATTTTAATCGTGAGATTTAAATTCTAAATATCTTAAAAGCAAATGATATTTTTATAGTATATTATATTACAACATTCCATTCAGGAAGCTCGTCTACGATTCAGACAAGGTCCAAGTCAAAACATAAACTTGTTTAGAAATATATATATTTTAACTGAATAGGCATATCGTTTCTTCGCCTAAAAGAAAATTCTTAGAATTGATGATGATGATGATGATAATTTTAATTAGTATATATTTATAAAAAATAAAATAAAAATATGCTTGAATGATTAATTATCAAATAATTATAGAAATCTATTTTAACCGTATATCACTTTTTGCGTCGATAAAAAAAACCAAAATAAAATCCGGCCTATGGCATATTTTTATTTGTTTTGATTAAAACACAAGATGAATATTCACTTTTGGAGAAAAAAAATTTAAAATATTCCGATTTAATGGATTTTTTAATGGAAATTTAATTGGTGGATATACACGTATCGATAACTATTTTAATGGTAAATAATCGAGCATTCCAGCATAATATCAGATGAGATCCAATAAAAAAAAAAAAAAAGAACTATAGGTATTAAAATTAACAGCACATAGATTCTACCCGTTTAACTAATAGCACATAGGCCTGCATAATAAAGATAAGCAAACTAACATTAGCCTTAGTAAGAACTTCATTTACTTTTATTTATTTTCTCGTTTATAGCTATTTAAAATTCAGTATACATAGCATTTCCCGTTTTCTATTTATAAATTCTTAAGATATACTTTTAAGAATTAGAATATATGTTAGTTAGGCTAAAATATTAATATAAACGATGGTAAGTATCTTTCTTATAGAATTCGGAAGAATATTGAGACCGTTATGAATCTTTGTTTGTAAAATAAATGTGTACAGTTTAAACTGTTCTATAATGCTTTAAACTAAAATTTTAATCAGCGTTAAAATAAAATTAATTGCATTTAACTGATTGAAATGCATGTGTGTCGTTTAAATGTTTGCAGATTTAATACGCTAACAAGTTTGCTGTGGATAGCGAAAAGAGTTTCGTAACTTAGTTACCATTTCTGTCATCTAAAATGCCAAATAGAGGTGTGAAGGAGTACGAAGCGAGGACGACTGACGCCTGTGGCCTACCGCATTGTAGTGGGAGCTACCGTAAACACCTCGCAATCTCTGCACAACTGTGCTCTAGATGTTTGAATAATTTTATAGGAGTCGTTTTTCTTGCCCTAGCGGGTTTTCCCGACCCGTGGGCATCGAAGGCCGAGGTTACAGCAACCGCACCTATAAAACACGTCTGGTTTAAACCAGAATCATATGTAATTTGTAGACCCTGCCCGAGGTATCGATGAAGTGTATGAGCTTACACTTGCCATCAAAACAACAAGAGTTTTCATTAATAATGCAAAAAATCCGTTATAAACTAGATTAAGACGTATTTTGCGATAGGCGTACAGAAATTTTTATGTTTAACTCAACCAGATAACAAAACAATTCGCGTCTAGATTCAACGCGCTTTAGAGAGGATAGTAGGTACAACACCGAAATAAAAGCCCACTCGGAAACAATTCGCGCAACTAGATTCAACGCGCTTTAGAGAGGATAGTAGGTACAACACCGAAATAAAAGCCCACTCGCTACCATCAATCTCTCGCATTTTGTAATTAAAACACCAAACACGATCACGTCTCAGCTCTGACTTGTTCTTTCTCCTTAAACCAGAGATCGTTAATTGTGTTGGGGAGAAGAAAATATCTTAGTTTTACTTCCACTCTGACTAGTTCTGTCAGTTTTTGAGAGCTTACACTATCGAAAGAAATGCTAATTATTGTGCATGATAAATTACAAGAAATTAGCTAGATTACAAATATTGAATTCCATTTTTTAATGGACTTATAACGAAAGATATATTCTATATATATTTTTCTTTCTCTCTCGTTATCTAGAATTAAATGCAAAACTTACTTTTACTTATTAATATTAAGTGTATATTTAGTGTTAATTTATCTATAGATGGAATCAGTTAAATGCATAATAAATCATTTAATTTAATTGCCATTTTAAACACTTTAAAGCTGAAAGATAAGAATTTTAAATGAAGAACAAAATGAATAGTTTTTATCTTTATTTTTTTATGTTTTTTACTGGTATAAGATGTTGCCATTGTCTTATTAAGAATAAAATATTTATTTTAAGTCTCGTAAAATTCGGCATTGACAACTTTTCACTATTAAAAAGAAACATGAGAAGTTTAAAGATGATTTACTTCCGATTGTTAGGTTCATATATATACACACCATTATACCTTTTTTTAGAAACAGTTACACATGTATTTTATGCAAATGAGGTTCTGTTTTGCATTATATTCCTAAGAGAAGGTAATGAAAAGGCGGCGAATTAACAACAGTTGTTAATTACCATTCGTTCTTGCATGAAGATAAATAATTTGCAATGGAAATAACAAAAATAATCTGGAAAATTATTCAATTCATAAATAGCTTCATTTTTATAATTTAGAAATGCATCAGTCTACTGCCGTTATTTGTTTTTAACGAGTTGTTGTTTAACTTCAAACTAGCTCATACAGTAGGCCAATTAGTTAACGTAGACAACTATTCGTTATATTTTAACCGTATAAGTTTAAAAATTTAGATTATATTTCAAGGATTTAAAAAGCGATTAAGGATTAGAAAATTATATATTCTTTGTAACAAGTATCGCATTTCATATTAAATTCTGAATCTGGATATTAAACTATACAGTATGTGAAGTGCATTATGATCATGCTAACTTTTTGTTTAAATCTAGAATTTCGCTAATTAAATTTGCTAAAATAGTCTAGATTTATTTATTAAATGATTTTATAAGCCTAATATATATATATATATTTCAAAAATAAAATAATATGAAAAGGACAGCAATATAATTTATTAATTTTGACACATTGTGAAGTAGCCATTACACAATTTCTGAATTAATAACGATTATAAAAAATAAAATTAACTTAAAATTTATGTACTATAATATATATAAACCTATTTTTAACTGATTTTTATTCATTACTGATGATTATGTAGCATATACAAGAAAACTGAAAGAATGAATATTTCTTTAAGAAGAACATTAGATTTGATCCAAATAAGATAAAATTTTAAATTAATTTATTGAGCCAGGTAATATTTAGGCTACTTATTACTTGTTATAATTTTTTAATTGTATTTGCATTTCGTTGCATATTATAAAATATGTTTTGATATTATTGTTTACTGTAATATTTAATTCCCGTTTTGTTACTGATCTAAATTTTGGCGGATATATTAATAGCTCAGTAATTATTCGTAATTATTATTGTTAAATGCTTCTATATATCTATTAATTCATTCATAAGGTTAGAATAAACATAAACTTATGAACATAAATACAATAAAACATGAACTATGGCTTTTATGAAAAATGTTATCTATCCTATAAAAAATGAAGGCTGAGATTTTTCACTATAAACATTTATCACCTATTATTTACGTATATAAAAGGCTTATGATTTAAATAAACTTAATTTTTGTATCGAAAACATGCATCAAACAGCCTGGGTAACCTTATGGATTATATTAAAATATTTTATGAATGAATGAATCAATCAATCAATCTATGTGTTGCTTACATTCACGGATTATTCGGTGTTAAGTTTGTATTTAAAAAATTAATGTAATTAGCTTATTTACCTGGCGAAGGAAGAATGGACCAGCACCAGGGAACATACACCATATGTAGATACCAAGGACATACAGTCATCCAATCTAGAATCGGTCAACTGGCCGAACCACCGGCAACACTCTTCGTCTCCTAGAGTCTTCATCCGATCTTTCACTAAACAGCCGCGAATTTTTACAGTTCTAACTTTATAGTACTTAGAGATTAGCTTTATCTCCGGTTTTACAAGTTAATTTTTTGATAGTTGCCTTGATATCGCTATGAGGTATAACACGGAGAAGCTATTCTTTATAGCCGAGCCGTTTTGTTTGACGCAGCATTTGCAACTGCTCTAGCTTGAAGACCACGTGGTCTGGCTGCCACCTTATTGGATGGCTAACAGCAAGGCCTTTATCCCATCCAGAGGCCTTGTTTAGCCCCACACAACGTCCTTCGGAGGTATGTGGATGGTGTAGGATGTCTTTCTCTTCGTGTATGACTTAAGTTAAAAAATCGGATCAAACTTTGATCTCGTATATACTGCTATTTATGATCTCTTTATTCTTTAGAATCTACCAGTTAAAATCTTATTAAGAAGAAATTTCCGCATTTTTCTTCACCATCGTTCAAATGCTCATAATGTTTACTTAATTTAATATTTAATTAATTAATTGTAATAATTAAAAATTTTATACATACATTTTTTATGTAGTTTTTTTTTGATGGAGAAAAAATTTGAATTAGTAGTTATGTTATTCTAATAACCACTTTTTTTAAAGTCAAATAATTATATTTTTTCTCCATTTTATGACTTCGTCCATCACGAATTCGGGTGTGTGAAGATACTTTTTAATTTAATTCACTTGAATCCAGACAAGGCCCAACCCCAGTCCAAGACAACATATAGTTATGCCCCACCCTGAACAGTCACGACTGATATAGAGGTTGTACGTGTAAAAACAACCTCAGACCGTACTCATTAGATGAGAACATTGACATTCCGATGATATTAAAAATCTGGATGAGATCGTGTAACAAATTTGAAACCTACAGAGTCTATAATAAAATATATGTTTAAACTACAAACTTGTCTAGAAAATACTACACATCTAATTATATTAAATTTCCTTTTTAATTAATAAATTTAAATTATTTATATAATTATCGATTGTTGATTGTAAGCAGTAAAGTTTCTCCGAGAAACCATCAAACTCATCAAATTATTAATTATGACTATCAGCTTCAATTCATTGATGAAGCTTATAATTGATCTTTCTAATTTGATTTTCATTTATATTAAAAACTCTATAAGTTAAAAACTAAGAATCTATTCAAGTTTATAGCAGATATATATAATATTGTATAAGCAAAAATTAAAACGGGTTAAGCCATAATTTGAAGTAATGAAGCCGGTCAGAAGTTTCGTCTTACTGTCGACTTACGACTTCGGGCAAAGAGCATAGATTCTCGAATTACGAATATTGCCTCTTGATGCTTCTGTAGTTCCAAATACTTAGGTGATGTGGTTATATTCCTAGTCTGATTAGAAATAAACAGTAGTGGAATTCGTATAACGATGCCTCATTTATGTCACCAGTCTCCACCTACTGAGACAAAGTGCCTTAAGGCAAGAAACTCTCACCAATAGATCTGTACAGATGCACCGGCCTGATTCCATTTCTGAAGTCGGCCTATACTGTAATTTACGTTTTGACAATGACTATTCAGTGCAGAGCCAACGAAACAAGGTTTCTATTCTATAAACCAGTTTTTTATGCTTTGCTCCCCAGCACGTGACAAAACAAGGACAATCATACCTGTCCTCTCTTATAAAAATCCAAAATTAAGATTGACTGACCTAAGTGGGCTAATGTCTCGTTTATATATTTATATACATTTCAAAATGTGACCAAAGAACGTTCCACTTAATGGTCACTTCGAGCTAAAGGCATCTTCGTGCATGGTTAAACCCAACTTGTGTCATTCTAGATAAATGGTGTAAAGTTTAAACTGAATAAATCTTATAATAACGTGCTGTAAACAAAGGCTTTTTATGGACAGATTAAGATCTAGTTTTGGCGGTTTTACCGGAGAAGGAGCTTATAAACATCTCAAGAAAAAAAAGAAAAAACAAGATTTGCACGAATTGAGATATATGCTTTAATTGTTTTTGCATTTACAAATGATGCAAAAAATAAATGATAAATAGTTCTCGCGTAATTAATATTCTACAAAACGCATCTTTGAAAATATGATACCCTTATTAGTGCCTATCGTAAATTATCATTAAAATTCTTTAATTTCGATTTTTAGCATCTCACTCATCCGAGTAGCAGAATGTGTAGAAAATATCTATAGATCTAAAACACTTATTCTAGATAATTATATTCTGGAGAAGCATGAAGAAGCCCAAAAATGCTTATCATAGCAGGAAGTATAACACTATCCAGGTGAGGCTCAATCACAACGATATCTACTTTAATTGTAGTCACGGATTTTAGAAGGTCACGTCTCCTAGGTAACCAGGTAAGGAAGTGTGGGCGTCTCGTGAATGTTACAGTTGCATCACGCAACGGCTGACGCCCCTTCAGACACATGATCTATCGTGACACATTGCTTATGAAAATTTTCTCACATTTAAATAGAGAGCCTGTAATGGCAGTTTGTTTTTAAGAGGTTAAATAATGCGGTTTGAATTTTTCTTAACGTGTAAGTGATGCATACACGAGTTGATAATGCATAAAGAGTGTTTGATATATATTTTTACTATTTGAATATTTAATTCCGATTGCTCCGAGGAAATATAAAAGTCTTGTTTTCGGAATTTTTTACAAAAAAAAAAATCTATTCTGTGTTCCTGCTCTTGGGATAAACATAGTTTTCCTATAATTGTTCACAAAGAAATCCTTATTCGACACCCACTTCGAGTATATTCCAGCAATCGGGAATTATAAAATGGAACAGGAAGAAAAATAACCTAAACGATCTTTATATAAATATATACATACATACATATATATATATATATATATATCGTTTAGTACTAAAGGAACAACAAATAAGAAGTGTAACGACCCAAACACATTAAAATTATTTCATAAATAAGGCCAAATATGAAATTTAAAAATTTGCAAAAAAATATTTTTAAGAATAGAAAATTCTGTACCGTATTAATTAATTTTTTTTAATAATAAAAACTTTTTCCTGTTTAATAGCTTTGTAAAAAGAAAACTTGAACTAAAACTTATATTATTAAATGAGTAATTTATTCTTCGCTTGGTCTCTTTCAAAAGTTTATTCCAGTTTGCATCCGGAGACGTTTTATATAGTCTATCAACCAAAAAATGATAAGAATCATCTCGAACACACCGAAAAAAACATAAATCATAGACCTATATGCAGTGACATTTCGAAAATAGAACATACAGAACAAAATATCGAAAAGAAAAAATGTTTTTCTTCGATACCATAATTTATTTTTCCACGAAATCATAAATTATGAATTTAAGTAATCATTTAAAAAAAAGATAGTAATCGATTAATTGTGATTAATTTGCTCGATACTGAGTTACAAATAAAAAAACTACTATTGAATTTGTAGTATACTTTCTAACAGTATTTAAGTTAGACAATTTCGATGGTAATTTAGTGAGGTGTATGTCTATAGCTTGATGAATATCTCAGCTATAAGTGAGAGCTGTAAAACAACCTCCACCCCAATAATCGTGCCGTTTTCCCCTTCTTCTACCCGTTTTACTAAGCAACCTTGACAGTGGTTGCAGAAGGACGTTACATGGGACGTACTAAAGTATAACCCGGACTTGCCGAGTTCTCTAACCTCTGTTGGTATTCATCTTTCAAACTGTAGAGCACACCTATACCGGTAGAAAGATACTTCTTTACCCTATGTCGACTTTGATGATATTGACCTTACAACATTAGGAAGGAAAGTGTTTAAACGAGTCACATTCCCGAATATTTTAGTCAACTAAAAACTACAAATTTTTAACTTAGTAAAAAAATATTTAACTGATCATAATTACAGTAATCATGATGTTAATCATAATACTTTTGATATATTTTTACTTTTAACGGCTTAAATAAACATCTATATTAAATAGCACATAGTTTTTCATGTTCTAATCTTCTTACTAAACATTCTGTCCTATAAAATATTAATAAAAATACTTTCAGCTGTTATAAAAATCCTGTAATTTATGCATACAACGTTGTGTAATATTTAAAAATTGAAATATTCAATATATCAATTTTTGAATTAAAAAATTTTTCATACTAGACAATGGCTACTTTTATGTAAAATCATCTAATTATTAATAAATTATTTACGTATAGTTATGAAATTATTACATACTTTAAACATAAATTTCTACTTTACAATTTTGTGCGCTTCAAGAAATAAATATTTTTTAAACATTAAAAACTGAACTGAAATCATATTAAAACCCAGAAAATTAGGTAGCAAACTTCAGAGTATCAAATGCAACCAGTAATATACTGTAGTAAACTTACCAAAGGGACGGAAGCGGTGTTTATGATACCACCACCACCACCACCACATGTGTCTCAAGTGAAGGGCACTCATTATTATGGGTAGCAATCTAGATAAACTTGCTGACTGAAGTTCTGTAATGAAATGATTGCTAGTCAAACACTCATATAGATTAGACTTTCCCTGAGAGATCTGGCATGTTTCCAGCCTCTAGTGACGTCTTTCCCTAATTAATAAAGGGTGCTATCGAAGCCATGATGGTTTTTAAGATTTTTTTTATTAATCATATTTTGCACAAACATAAAATGGCTTAATATATTGAAAAAATTATTCATTTATAATAAAAAAAAATATCTTATATGAATGAGAAAATAAATTACTAGGAAACATTTCAGAGAAATAGAGATTGATTCTCAGAATCGTATATTAAAACAATATTTTTCCATCATTAGCATTTTATGTTGACTAATTTTCCTCGAAGAAATATTAATAGCCATTGTCCTTCGTAATTTAAGGATTTATTAAAAAAATCAAATGATCTTGTATTCATTACTTCCTTGTTTAAATGGCTAAAAATTGTAAACGGTAGTGTACGCAATAACTTCCTGAGAGTTAATGATAATGTGTGTAATGTTATTCGTTTATATAAATTAATGAATTTAATTTTGGTAGCGGATAGAATTCGGTTGATGAATTCATCTTCAAATCATTTGCTCACCTACTGAGGCACCTCCACTTGTAGCTAATAATGGGCAATGAAGTGATAGAAATGCTTTTCGGGGGGTACATATTTTATCAAAGAATCCTGTTGCTAGAAATTCGTGTCGTCTCTGCAGGGGGACAGTCCACCCAAGTCTGAAGACAATTTAATACTTGTATTCTGGAGTTGTGATAAATTGCTCGAATGGCTCAGTTCTTCAGAACCAGTACCATATTGGTTCAGGAATCCGTCTGAACTTTATATCATGATATCTGATGGAAATGTTACTATTTTAGGATTGTCCCTTTTGGAATTTTATGTCACAGAACTATGTTTCGGTTAATTTTAAGTGTAATTTCGATAAAAACTGTGTTATAAAAGGAAATGCTAGTCGAAATATTTGAAGAAACTTCTAATTTGGGATCTCGTCTATTTTGTTAAAAAAAAAGACGGAAAATACTGATCTAAATATATAATAATTTGATTTTTAAAATGTTTAGAGATTAATGACAATTTTAATTTAGATTAAAACAGAATATTAATAGAAATTTGATAATTTTGCTACATTAAAAAATTCGTTAAAGTTTAAGCTAAGTTTACTTATATTCAATAAGTGAATTATTGATTTTATTGAATAAAAATATTAAAAAATAATTTACGAAAATATTAAGCAATAATATATATACAATATAACAATAAATCCACGAATTTAATTTAAAGAATATTTATTTAAATTGTTGAAATTAATGATTATATCACATATTTATGTATAAATTTCACAAATATATCACATTTTCATGTCAAAATAATAATAATTATTAACGAAGCATTGAAAGCACAATTTATCCATTTAATAGGAATATTTTAAACTTGAATTCAAAATCATAAGTTATTTTAAAATTGCTCGGATCGGTAAAAGTAAAAATTTACTTTAAGATATGTTTTACTAATAAAGAAATTTCTAGCTAACAATTTAATGTGTTATTGCTTGTTCCCAAGTCTTCTACAAGGATCTTACAACAAGAATTGACTACTTTATTAATAAAAATTAATAATTAGCAAATTTTAATAAGCTACATCCGAAAGTTTCAAATTAATCTAGAATTACAATATTATATTCTATAATAGTATTAAAACGACTGGAATTTTCTACATATGAATAAATTATAATTGATACTTCGTGAACGGTAAACAATGAAGACATTATTCAAAATGGCCAACATTTCCTCATCTACAAGTCATTTTGAATCATCAAGATTTAAAAATAATAAAATAACATTTAGGAAATTTAAAATAAAATTAAAATAGCTAAAATTAGCTAAAGTACAATAGCTCAAATTATAATTTTTTTTAATTCGAGTTTCTTAATAGCTATTTTATCTATTAAGAAATTTAGATAAAACTTTATTTTCTTATTTGTACGATTTAAAATTACTTTCAAAAACCCGAAAGACATAAATATATTAAAAATATGTTGAAAACATATTAAAAGAGTTCAATTTGTTTTGATTGCTACGTTATCCTTACAAATATTCATAAAAATATAATTTAATGATAAAATACTCTCTTTTTATATTGTTTAAGCGTTATATATTATATATATATTTATCAATTCTTGCCTGAATAACCAGTATAAACAACTGAATACTTTAATATATATATTTGTGCAAATAAAGTTGAAAGTGGATTTATTTACAGAAATAATATTTCACTTTATCTCCGTCATTTCTTTTTTTACGTCATAGTTACTCTTATCTGAGATCATTAAATAAATTATCGAATTAATGAATTCATCTTTAATGTTTACCATATTTTTATACTTTAAACTGGAGACATTTAAAGATATTTCAATTATGCAACAGTTATAAGGTTACAGATCCTGAATAAAACTGGTTACTGCATCTACATTTTCATATACTTTAATGTAATATATTTATGCATTTAATATAATATTAATACGTGTTAAGATAATCTTTTATACTTAAATAACCGTAAATCTTTAAGAATATTTTCTCTATACATATGTTAGATAAATCACGACTAATACTTTTATGAAACGAATGTAGAACCGAACCGTCAATCTCAATAAAATTGCATTTTTTTCTTTACTTTTATTATACTCGTAAATTATTGCACAAAGAGTGGGTTAAAGAATATTGCAAAGCATGTAAATAAAATTAATTCCATGAAGAAAAAGTAAAAACTGGTCTATAAATAAACAACTTTTGAACAGATTCAAATGGGCTATTTTTTTATTTTATTGAGTTAACATTATGTCACACTGCAAGTTTTTTAATCAGATTAAAAATTTTATATTATACCGGTCATTAATGCTTAAAATTATTCATGCAAAATCGATTATCCCTTTACAAATTTCGCGACGTTTATTAACTGCATTGTCGTTATACCGTCGCAAAAGTTATACGTTTAAAATTAAATTTTATGCGCTGTTTATTGAACGAAACATAATTATGCTAAACCATAATTTATCTTAACATATAAAATATTTAAAAATTATTCAGAACGAGAGCATTTGACATTATGCCACATTACAGATAAATCAAGTTAAATGTTTGCTTATCAAACTTCTCCTCTCGCATTAAATGAGCGAATGTAAATTAAATTTCACGATATTTTATCGCCATTAAACAGTTAACTATAAATATTTTGTAAGAACAAAATTGAAACAGTCAATATTTCTCGTGAAATTTATATCAGTTGGGGTGGCGAAGTTTATCATAGCGCCATTATTACAAATATTGAGATGCCGAAAGAAGAAAATGTGTAGAATTTATGAAATCAAAAAATAAATTAAATTTCGAGTCTAAAACTATATTTATCAATGACAACAGAGCCGGGAATGAGTGAAGTAGGATGCAATTATTAAAAAAAAAAATTTTTTTAACAAAGCAAACCTATAAAATATTAAATATGTTATTTATACCACAGTGAACAAGTTTTAAAAGTATATGTAAAGAAACTAGTAATTCTATAAATTATTCTCTTTGCGTGTTTGTGATAAACAAATCATAATTTTTTTTTTTCTAATTTTATTTTATAAAATTTAAATTTGCAAAAATTTATTTAATTTTTTTTTTTAATATGTGCTAATCATCCAAACTTTTTCGATATAATAATAATAAGAAGAAGAAGAAGCATAATTAAATTAAATTGCAAATCGCATTCTATGCTATTTTTATCAATCTTCTCTTCCGATCTTTGAAAAACTAACTAGCATAACCGAAAAGCATAGGGCGTGAACATACCAAAGAAACATATTTGGGAGAGAGAGAGAGTGAGAGGGAAAGTAAAATTTAAAAAGATCTCGTACGTCTGACGTCATTAACGTGTTTATTTTGGGATACCACTGACTCTGGTCCGTTGGAATGTCGAAGTTGCCTACCTTCAACGACCTTCACCTTAACGCCGTCCGAACTGCTTCACCTTAGATTCGATGTACAGGTGACGACAGGTCAAAAGTTAAAGCGTGCTTCGAATAAAAGATTAATTTGACGAAACGCATGCGTAAAAAAAAAAATAAGTAAGTTAAAGCAACTCTATCTGAAGCTGGTGGAAACCGTATGACACATTATTAATTGCATTTTTAAATTCGAGACGTCGCGAAGCGTGTTTATAAAGTTGATAATTCGCATTAATGTAAGAAAATACTGTTAATTAATTTTTTAAAAAAATATTTAACTTAAAGAGCGTCAATTAATTTAGAATAAGAGATGCGAAAAACGTATAATTTTTCCGTTTTTCCTTCCGAATGCCGATATCGGAAATACATCAGCAATGTTATATAACTTTACCGCACGTCGGTTAAGTCGTGCAGTGAAGTTGGCTTTACGATGTTAGAAATTTTTTTTTACTAATTTCTTATGGAATTTTCCACATAGAAAAATATTTTAAATTATAAAACAATTATCTATAATCGAAATTTCATCGTCATTGAAGCGAAAGCACTTACCATCACTTTACTGTTGAAGCAAGACCATATTTCTACAGTGCTTGAGTCCAGTAATTGAAGCAGCCATTCAAAATAACTCGTGACAAAGCCTTTACCTGAGTAAGGGTCTCGATTTCACGATTTAAAAAAAGAAAACTGACGAATCACTTAATATTTTCTTTTATTTTTTTTCTATTTTTTTTTTTTTATAAAATATTCACTCCGGCGAGTAAGTACGCCACTGTAATACTTGTTACATTTTCTCTAAAAGACGAGTGTTGGACGAATAACGCGTCCTATACAGTTTATGCGTCCGTCCGTCTCCTTATGACGTCATTTGCTTCCGACCTTCGCATGGCAGCTTGCATTCCTGAGATGATTGGCTCCTAATAGAATGAGGTCGGTCTTGTTTCAGAAATCGCCTTGAATACGTGTTGGCCGCTAAAGATTTCGATTTATTTTCATTCTAGATAATCCTAAACACCAAAATTTCGATAGCCGACATCCATTTTTAAATGTCGTCCGGAAGAAAATCGAGTAAAAAAAAATCTAAACATTTATCGAATTTAACGATAAAATTAGATGATTTTTTTTTAAAGGAACGTAATATTGTACAAGTTTTATCGAACGGTTAAAAAAAAATGTTTACAGATAAATTAAATTATTAGCCTACTAATAATTATGTTCTTTAGCACTTGTAAAATTTTAAAACAATGAAAAAACCATTCGCATCTTTAGAATGAATAGAAAGAGCGATGCTTGTAATAACGCATAACACGCCAACTATTTAGATGGTATGTCAACTTCTTTCTATCCTGGTCCTGTAACTCATATATAGTAACATCACCTAGACTCTGGTCCCTAAATAGGGACATAGAATAAGTTTTACCACCTGCCGGTGCCGTAATGTCGACGCTTTTGTATAACGTTTAAACATAAATAAAACTCAATTATTGTTTTTTTTTTTTTTTTTTTTTATAACTGCGCAAAAATATGGTAAGACTTCATTTCCTTAAAGGCAGAAAACAAACGGAGTTTATTAAAATATTTTCTTTATTTTTGCGTGCAAAAAATTTTAAATTATTTTCTAAAAATTATAATAATTATTTTTAATCGATTTTCGAAAATATTTAAACAGTATAACGATTGATTTTATTAAGAAAAGGAAGAGAATTGTCGAAATTTAAAAGTCGCGAACGAATATATTTTTATTCGCATCTGATGACTAATATAATTAGAATTTTAGTTTTTTTTTTTAATCGTAATTAATGTTACTGAAAGTGCTAATAAATTACAATTTTGAAGAAAAGCGTATAAATCTATCGGAAGAGTTTATTCTTCTTTAGATAGTGCACTCGCTATTGTTCATTGTTTTGCTTGCTTTTTTTTTTTTTAATTTACATCACGAATTCCTATTTGAGAATAGATCCTGAATATCAACAGCAACTTGTTGAATTAAATTAACCCTGATAATTTACATCGAAATCTTAAATTTTTTATGTCAATAAACTGGAAAAAAACGCCCGATTAACTAAATGTCACGGCTTTAACCTTTAAGAGAAAATTTAACTATATTATTTTTAACATTTTTTTTTTTAAGAAAAACGTTAATTATCTATCATTTATTTTATTATTGTTTTCTATTCAATACAAATTTCGATATTTAGGTTTATATCAGATATTAAAAACTATTAGTGATCAGTAATTGCGTTTAATAGGAAAGGATCTCTGCTATTATTATGATATCATCGAAAGCGATGGTTATGAGAGATATCTTGATTGATCATTCTAGATAAACTTTTGACAATAAATGGCTAATTATGACTTTTATTTTTAGGTAACAGCTGATCTTTTGTTAAATTTTCACGTTACTCTGATTGCTCTTTGGAGAAATGCCTGATGCATTTTGAAGGGCAAATTTTTAGGATATTTTCGGTAGACATTCAATATTTTAACGTTTGCTACGGTATATTGTTAACCACTTACAAATTAAACGAGTATAATTTATTTTAATGAGGTTAAATAACATCAATCACGCAGTTAAAACCTAGATCTGTTATGATATATGTTAATTATGTCACACTTATAATTATTTTTTTACTAGTTAATGCGATATAAATGTATTTATAATTACTATTTAAAGCATAAATTTATTAATATTATGCGATAACACATCATTTTTTATTTTGGTAATTTATAAGCCTTAGGATGTATAAGTTAATACAATCTAATAATATGTGTTTATATACAGATCCTATACAGCGTATGCATACTGGAAAATGTATAGTTTTTTATTATAAAAACATAATAAGACGATGCGGTGATAATAACAAATATATAATTTCAACTGATACAGCTTCACAAGATAATTTTAATAAAAATTTCTCTGTTGAATTAATTATGACTTAGGACGTGTATGATGTAAAAAAATTCGCTTTGTATATAGCCTCTAGTGAGTATGGTG
The DNA here is from genome assembly GCA_000484575.1 of Olivierus martensii. Lineage (NCBI taxonomy): Eukaryota > Metazoa > Arthropoda > Arachnida > Scorpiones > Buthidae > Olivierus > Olivierus martensii. Next base: position 32,859 of record AYEL01071496.1, read on the forward strand.
TTGAATTCTAACTGGAAATAATCTGATATGCTCGCGTGTAATTCAAGTTTTTATCAAAAATTCGGAAAAAATATCTAAAATTAAAATGAAGTTAGGAAAGAATAACTTGCATTATGCCCTATTTCAAAATGATTTTTAGTGAAAAATAAGCGAATTTTAAAACCTGTATAACACGCAAGTTAGAAATATAATATAATTATATACGAACTGGTCGAATTGGTGATAATAGGATACGGTTATTAACCTAATTAAAATTTAGTAATTTTTATAATAAAAAAATCTATTTTTAGAGGAGTGTGGAAAATAAACCCGAATTTATAAAGTGATTAGTTAATTTTATTGTTAAGAGAAAAATGTGCTATTTTTGTATTGATACAAATCCAACTAAGCTAGAGAAAGATCGGAAAAGATAGATAGAGAGAGAACGTTTGTTAAGTATAAGAGAGAAAACTATGCGATGTGGTAGTTCGTACCTTTTCTATACTATGTTATTTTTGATCGAATTTTTTCAAAAAAGCAAACAATATCCCACGGGAAGTGAGAAAATCGCAAGGCTTCGGCTCCTGAACCCGTAACTGTCGCCATAGAGTCGGGGAATGTCATACAGTGTGGTCGTTGGTTCTACAAGAACGCTTTTCTAATCGGCTCTGCTGTTTATACTGAAAATGGAGGTAATTCCTCTCTGGTCACGGAAGCACACTTCCTCTGTCGACGTCACAAAGAGGTGTGGCCAGACTCCATGAACTTTGATGGTGCTTCTTGGAACATTAAATCCTCAACCCTATGATGTACGAGAATATTTTTCTACATCTCACGCGTAAAATTCATTTCTTTCGAAATTTTATCTTCGAATATATAAATTTTAAAATATTTTTGTATGATTTTATAAATATATATTTAATAGCGTTAGTTAAGTAAAAGCATAAAGTGAAAACATATATTTTTATACTTATAACATTAAGAAACGTTATACAAAAAAAATCTGTTGAAAAATATGAAAAATAAAATTAGTGTCATTAAAACGAAAAATAAAAAATAATTGTAGCTTTAATGTAGTTTTAAAGAATTGATTTTATAATTAATTAATTTTTTATTAAAAAAATTGTAACACTATATTAATCTGTGGTAAGTTTAAAGTGCTAAATTTAGATATTGCTGATTGCACACAAGAAGAGATATTTTTTTTTTTTTTTTGCCCACATAGTTAAGGATGAATGTGGAAAGCTACACACATATATACACACAAACACACACACACACACACCATTCACTAACTGTTGACAGGATCTCGACTTCCAACTACAAGTGTCACACTGCCACGCCATCAATTGTAATTCATCATCGACTGTAGAAGAATATATCACAGAAAAATATTGCAAAATTTTTATACGCATTTAGATGATTTTTTTTAGAATATCATCTAAATGTGTAGAAGAAAATTAATAAAATGTAATCAAATCACAAAAATACCGCGTGAATAAAATACATTTAACTTAGAATATCCACCAAAAAAAAGCGGAAGTCAATGCGCTTCTCTTTTTATGCATTCAGATACAATTAAATTAAACCAAATCACAAAAATACCGCCTGAATAAAATACATTTAACTTAGAATATCCACCAAAAAAAAAGCGGAAGTCAATGCGCTTCTCTTTTTATGCATTCAGATACAATTAAATTAAAGATTCTTTTATTTTTTTTTATACGAATGATTTATAGTTTATCTCCTAAGAGTTTCAAATCGTCATTTGTTTCCTCTTTAGTTTTTCTTAAATTATAAAGAATACACTTAGTATAATTCATTCTCTTTCGCATCACATCCTATAGTAAATTAAGATTTATCACGATAACCACTTTACTGCTTAGTCTAATTTAGTGACCAATGAGATAAAAAAAAAGTAAAAAAAAAGATAAAGAAAGAAATAAAGAAGGAAAATCTATTGTTTTCAGTTCAGTTCACACTTGGATTAACGTCAGATGAACTTCCCATTTACGGTAACGTCTGAAAGTGTATCCCAATTTAATTTACGAGATAAAGTTTTGTCTGTTCTTCATAAATTGCACGTTAAAAATCTCTTAACCTATAAATCATTTTAAATCACTTTATTTAGAATGGAATCGGCTAAGTAAAAAGTTGAATGGAAAAGTTTTTATCGAGTATACGTTGAAACTAAATTAAAATTAACTAAATGTAAAGTTTTTTTAAATCGCACAAATAGGCTAATTATTCGAACAATACTGTACCTATTATATATATATAAAAAATTTCACGATATTTGTACTATAAAATAATTTTTTTAAGTGTTCTTACAAACGAGGATAACCGTGATATACAGCACGCTGTATTCATATTTGCAAACAATATTTAAGTACACAAATTTTTGTATTATGGCCTGTTTTATTAATTTTAACGTAATATAAGCTACTTCGATAGGAATGAATCAAAATATATGCATGAATCACTTTATAATTAATATAAAAAATCGCATAAATAGATTTACATGTTTAAAATTGAACGGAGAAAATGAATACAGCTTAATATTCTCTCCAACATTACAAATGCTTTCAAAAAATGCAAAATTAAAGAGTTGATTTTATCACAGATAGGAAACATTTTGCCGTACTTTATATTAATTTTTTTTCGAAGAAAAGCTTTACTTACTAGCAGTAATCATCATTAAATAATTATCATAAGTACAAAGTTCCATTCAATCTGTTCGAACAGATTGAATGGAACTTTTCTATTTATGGCCGCTTTTTTTATGGTTTTTCTTCTATATTCTAGAATGGTATTAATGTTTTCCCGTTATTTTTTGGTCAGTTAAGATAAGAAGTAAAGCCATCCAAACCATGGACGTTCCGGATCAGATCTGGTAGAAGATATTCAGATCTACTGTGCATAATATAAATTAAAGAAATAGGTTTTTCTTCTATAGTTTTAAGTTTTATAAATAATGTAGATGATTTTATGGGAATCTAGCAGAATGTTATTATATCTTAAAGCCACTAAGAGATTCATCATTGAGATAAATAATTGGAATAATTGTAGTTGGAAGTCGAGTTTCTATTAACAGAGTGAAAATTAAAGAGAAATAATAATTTTCCTGAATTCAAACAATCATTTAAGCCAATAAATCATCGAAAAATTTGATATAAATCATTTATTAACTATCATTAGATTAATTTTAATGCTCTTCTTATCGATTTTTTACATCACGGTATACAAAAATGTTGTCTATATGTTGAATGGATACTCTTAGATGAACTAATTTTAAAAGTATCTAAAATTTCTATCATCATTTTGATTGGTAACTTTTATTGTTTCTTTAATTAAAATTTTTGTATATATCATTGCGATTTCGTAATCAGAGGATTAAGATAGTGGGCCATAACCTCTATAGAACAGTAAGAAGAAGAAGAAGAAAAATATCTCGATTCACGTTTCAACCTACATTTTAAAATAGGTCACTCATAGGTATATTTTTATTAGCATATTTTTGATTAACTTTGATTTATTACATTTAATGTTTGCTCTTTTTATGTTCAGAAATGCAAAGGAATATAAATGATGTTGCTAAACACGAAAAGAATTTATATAGATAAAAGCAAACAATTCATTAGAAATTTAATAGTTAAAAATAACAATAAAATTTAAGAATATAAGAATAATATATAACATCAATTTACTAAACAATTAAAACTATTATAAAATTAAATTTAAATAAATTTATTGTATATTTTAATAATGAAATAAAAACATGAAAGAACTATATGGTAGTACTAAATTTTGCATTTTTGTTTCGTTAGTTTAATCTAAATAATTTTATTAATTTTCTTACAAAATCTATTTTGACATATTTATATACTGTAAATAATTATTATAAATAATAAAATTTATAATAAGACATTTAAAAATCCTCTACCTTGCTGTTATTTATTGCTACGATAAAATTCATTCTACCATATTTATATGTGTGAAAATTATTCAAATTTTATTCAAAAAAAAGAAAAGAATTCTCAAGAAAATGCAAAAATAATTTTTTAAAAAGTTGATCAGGTTCAATTGATTTCTTCTGGAACAGAAAATTTTGCAGACAGTAAACAAAAAGAAAAAAGGGAAAAGGAAATTTTGTTCAAATTTCGTGGATATATGTACCGAAATGAGCATTTCCTTACACAACAGACTTTACGCATTGTTTATAACAATAATCGATATAAACCTTTATAATAAATAACGAAAAAAGTCGGAATTATATATTTTAGTTATAAAAACAGAATAATTAGTGGAAGGACTATCTAAATTCACCTCATGCTTACACAAACTGTAGAATTCGGTTTAAAAGTTTTGAAGAAATGAGAACGACAACTAATGAAATTAAAGCAGTTTTTTAAAGCTCTAAAATTAATCAGGAGAGTGAAAACTTTTCCTTTTATCTAAATTAATCATTAAAAGAAAAAGAAAACTTTCTCAAAATCCACCACAAAACACTCGTTTCAAGTTTTAAGATCTATCGAAAGGAAAATAAAATTGCTTAACTTTCAAATGAATCTGAAAAATCTATTAATTTTATTAACTACTATAATATTAAGTAAATAAATAAACATCATATAAATATAATATTTAAAAATTTAGACAGATCCTCTGCGGCAACTGATCACTTAGTCAAATATGTACACGATAATAATATACATGTCATTCTCGTACAAGAACCATACGCAAAGCAAAACATCTTAAGGTTTCCGTCTCATTTTAGAATTTACACTGTGGGTATTGCATCAGCGATCGTTGTCACTGATAGTAATGTTGTGTCCTCACTCATACCAGAGATGAGCAATGAAATTACCACTTCTGTTCTTATTGAACATGGAAGGCATAAGCCTTCCATGTTCAATAAGAATTATTTCATATTATTATATGAATTAGTTAGCATATTTTAAATTCTACATACTTTACTCCAGCTGGTGATATTACTATACAATGTAATTCCCTTCAGCAGATTATTGGCATTAATACCAGTTACCCCCTTATAATTAGTATAGATAGTAATGCTAGATCTCCGGTATAGGGAGATAGATTGCAGAACAGACGAGGAGAGGTATTTTTGGATTTTTTAGTGATACATGACCTAATATTTCATAACAATAATAGGGAGCCCACCTTTAGTGGACATCAGGGTGAGAGTTTCATTGATTTAACAGTGTCTAATACATTTGCTGCTAGGTATATAAAAAATTGGGAACTTAGTTAGGATGACTTCCTATCTCAACATAGATATATTCGCTATCAGTTGGATTTTGGTTTTAACCACTCTCCTTTGTTTATTGATGAGCATTCTACTCCAAGGTATAATATCTCCAGGGCTAATTGGGACTCCTTCCATCAGGATTACATTTATAGCATATCGGATTTAATGGAACAGGTACAATATGGTTATGACATTAATTACATAATTCACCAGTTTACTGACCTTATAAAGCACTGCTGTTACAGAAATATTCCAATACACACTAAGAAAAAACATTCTGTCCCTTGGTGGACTCCAACACTTACATCGAGTAGTCGACTAGTTAATACTTTACGGCGGCGGTTCCAGTCTTGTCGAAATCAAACTGAATCAAAACATATAGGGATTCTTTACACAGGGAGTACATTTTTGCAAAAAGAACTTATCAGAAGGAAATCCGAAATAGTAAATCGAGATCTTAAGGAGTTTTGTGATGTGGAGGGAAATCATGACCCTTGGGGTAAAGTGTACACATTTCTAAAAAATTCTAATAATAGGGCCATGCCTCCTACCTTGTTAACTGATGCTGATAGTAATGTGTGCTTTAATTCTGAAAGGGCAGTTGGAGTCATAATGGATTATTTTTTCCCTAAGGATGATCTCGGCCAAGATAGCACTACACATCAGCAGGTTTGTTTCTGCGTTAAGCAGCCATACGTTGCAGAGGATGACTAGTATTTTTCCCATGAAGAGATACACAGTATTATGAGTGGCCTGGCTAACAAAAAAGCACCTGGACGTGATGCAATTACTTCGGAAATTGCTAAACACATTTTCTCTATTCAACCTGATTTTATAGTTTCTATTTATAATGCGTGTTTGCGGGATGGTAAATTTCCAGATATTTGGAAGAAGGCAATATGTAAACTGATACCTAAACCTGATAAGCGGATTATGGATAAACCAAATTGTTATCGGCCAATCAGTTTGTTGCCGGTTTTTGGAAAGGTTTTAGAGAAGGCTTTAATAAACAGAATTAATCACTTCCTTCATAGAGGTCGTAAGTTGAATGTTCGTCAATACGGGTTTACTCCACAATGTAGTACCATAGAAGCTATACTTTTTGTTAAACAGCGAGCACAAAATGCACTTTCAAAAAGGAGTAATTGTTTGATGATTTCATTGGATATTAGTTCAGCATTTGATAGGGCATGGGTTCCTAAAATCTTATACAATTTGCGTGAATATGGGTGTCCACGTAATTTATACACATTGGCTACTGATTATTTCTCGAAAAGACAGGTTACATTATTATATAATAACATTGCACAATCGCGTAGCATCTCCATGGGTTGTCCGCAGGGGTCGGCCTGCGGACCGGGTTTTTGGAACATTCTTATGAATACTATTTTTGACATAACATTGCCGCAGGGGTGTAATATTGTCTGTTTTGCTGATGACTGCTTGGTGACCATTGAGGATAACGATTTTGCGTCTCTCGAAAGAAAGGGGAATTTGGTCCTATCATTAATTATAAATTGGGGAGAGGAGAATAAGTTGAAGTTTAATCCGGATAAGACTAATCTCATGTTAGTTTCGCGAAAACACAAGATTACATACCCTGTTATCAGACTTAATGGAATTGTTTTAAATTATGTTAAAGAATTTAAGTATTTAGGGTGTATTATCAACAAAAATCTATCTTGGGAACCACATGTTCGGTACGTCCTCGGCAAAACAGAGGCTTTACTAAACAAACTCACAATGGTTGCGACACTACATTGGGGCCTAAACTCAAACATAATTGAATCTATTTATGAGGGAGTGGTTGTACCTCAGCTGGCTTATGCTTGCCCAATTTGGGGAGACTCTCTGGATAAAGTTAAAATTAGGGAACTTCTTTTGAAATTTCAGCGTCGTATTTGTATTAAGATTATTAAGGGCTATCGGACTATATCTAGGAACTCAGCCATTCTGTTGTCGGGTAAGATGCCACTAGATCTTCTCTTACGGGAAAAATGTCAATTGTACTTTACACTTAATTCTGGTAGGTTAGAAATTGATAGGAATGATTTACAGGTGGAGGGTTCCGGCTGACTTCCGATCACTCCTTCATCCATCTTACAATAATGTCGATTACGTAATATCTTACATGGAAAGCAACAAGTGTTACATTTATACAGACGGCTCCAAATCAAATGACGGGGTGAGGTCAGCCTTTTTGTTATCCGAGATAGGGAGGTTTTACAGTATTCAGATTTTAAAGTTAATCCTAACTGTACTATAGTCCAGGCCGAATTACTTGCAGTCTTAGAGGCTTTGAAATTTATAGAAGCAGAAAAATTTCATGATGTGATTATATGTACAGATTCAACTGTTGTTTTGAACTATATTTGACATCCAAAAGTTAAAACTAAACTAGCTTTTAGCATATTCAAGCTATTTCAAAATTGTGTCACCCTTTACGGGACACGTGCTTGTTGGGTAAAGGGGCACTCTGCCTGCCTCGGGAATGAGCTGGCTGACACATTGGCACGTGCGGCACATTTAAACGAAGACACCTCTTACAATACCCTTCCTGTTACATATGTTAAAGGCTTTCTCCGCAAGCAGTCAAGAGCGGGGAACAGATAATAAAGGCAAAATTACTCATAAGTTTTTTCCAAATCTTAATAGCCGATTAATATACACATCGGGATTTTTCATCGCAGATTAACAATATTCTTAACTCAGCATGGGAAATTAAATTTCTAACTGAATAGATTCAAAATTCTTTCCTATTCTCGATGTAACTGTAATTGTGAGGATGATGATACCGATGGAACACATTGTCTTGACAGTTTCTTTGATTCATGGCGGAGAAAGCTGATAACACATTTCCATGAACAATCATACCCTGAACCAGTCCCATTACAATGCTTTTGAAGATCAACAGACAGCAAATCTCACTAAAACTTGCTTCATTGAATCCTGAATAAAATACAGTCCAGCGAACAGCATCATTTAGCACCTCCTTCATTTACATAAACAAATACATGTTTCTTGGGTCTGGGAGTTGGTTGTTTCTATCTACTTATTTCTGGCATTGATTTCTTCTTCCTGTGGGTAAACTGGGATTACCTACGGTTTGAACTTTTCTTTTCCACTCTTTCTCCTCTGCTATGGCCATAGGATTGGATTGGATGATTGGTATTCATTGTTTCTAAATTACCTTTTCCTTCTATTGCAACTCTCAGACCCTCCTATTACCCATAATGTCCACCCTTCTCTTACAGTTTGCACATTTTGTTTATTGGTCTTTCAATAGGATACATTGAGCAATTGGGATT
>AYEL01071497.1:0-10712 GCA_000484575.1 Olivierus martensii
AAAAAAAATAATAATAAATTATTAGTTTTAGGTATTAATATAGTTGTAAGTCTTTTACTAATTTTGTTTCCTCTTAACATAGTTCTAGGTTTCTAATAACATACTTAATTTCTACTAACATAGTTCTAAGCTTCTATTTAACATATAGAATGGGTTGGGTTACTCTCACACATGTCATCACATAGGTTAAGTTGGAATGGTTCTTTGCTTTTTCTACTTTTCGCTTTTAATTTTGGCCCAGAACAGCTCCCTTGGTACTCTATTTGAGTGGAAAGGAGCATTTTGGCCCAGAACGGCTCCCTTAGTATTCTATTTGAGTGGAAAGGAGCAATCAAAATTTAGCCACCAAGCTTACCATACAAAAGAAAAAAAAAAGAGATGATGTTGATTTTTATCTACATTTCAGTGCTTGCTTTGTTCACTCTTTCAAGGAGAAACCTAGTTTATTAATGAAAAGTGTTTTTTTAGCAAAATAGGAAATTATTTTTTCTCTTATTCCTTAAAATTTCAAATCAATACAACCAATCACAAATTTTAGAGAGATTTTTAAAAACCATTAGTCCAGAATAACATAGGTAGCACTTAACATTGGATATCACTGTGTTAATAAACCATCTTTAGTTCAAAACAACATAAATTTAAAAAATCAAATATAGACAGAATATTAGTTGTTTGCAGGTGTACAACATTTAAATTCCTTAAATAGCATATATCTTAAAGCAACTGATATTAACAATTTGCTAATAAAGACAAAACTGCTTATTATCAATCCTATAAAGGTCTTAAGAATCCAAGCACAAGTAGCAGTGACTAAAACACATTTTTTATTCAACTAGTAAAAACGTTTTTGGTATAACCATATACTTTCATCAGTTACATTCAACAAATACAGAATAGAACAAATTTTAAATTATCATCGAAAAACGTATAACAAATTTTTTAAAAAAATTGATCTAGCTAAATAGAGGTTAAGGGAATATAACATAAAAATTAAAAATACAATAAATAACAAAATTTGTTATTTATTGTATTTTTATTTATCTAGATCAATTTTTTTAAAAATTTGTTATACGTTGTTCGATAATTATTTAAAATTTGTTCTATTCTGTATTCGTTGAATGTAACTGATGAAGGTATATGGTTATACCGAAAACGTTTTTACTAGCTGAATAAAAAATGTATTTTAGTCACTGCTACTTGTGCTTGAATTCTTAAGACCTTTATAGCAACTGATATTCTATAAATGTTCAATTTTATAAATTTATGCTGTTTTGAACTAAAGATAGCATATTAAAATTGAAAATTATTATTCCAAATATGTGTTAAATACTAATGTTTTTATAAAAACTTTTCTGCCATTAAAGAATAAGATGTATATAATATTACTATTTTTCTTTTCACTTTCTTCCTAATATAACAAATGGAATAATTTGACAGCTCTAGCAGGTGAAAAAATACAAAAATTTAACTTTATTTCCATAGAACTTTCGGCTTAATCAAGCCATCATCAGCAGTTGATTTTTTTGCGATTAAGGATTAAGAATAAATCATTAGAATACATTCAAAAATTTAAAAATTAAATATTAAACACAAATATAAAATAAACAACATTATAGTATATATAGAAAATTATATACACTGTAGTATATAAATTAAAATTTCTTTTTCTTTACAGCTATTTATATATATTTATACAATTACGTGAGATTTTAATTATCATTTAAATTATTATTGCTGGATGCTGGAAAACCATGGTGCCGAGATTATCTCAGGAGTATTATCATTTATCACGTGCATTTTTCTGGAATACTTTATAATCTCTAATGTTTCCGCCCATTTAATTTCCTCTACATTTTTTTTTACAGTTCTCACTATTTTAGCTTATTCCAATGGATGTCAATGTTATTATTATAAAATGCTTTCACAAGTGCTGTTTTAAATTCACCTTTTTATATATCCTTTTTGTGTTCTAATAGTCTGATTTTAAGAGATCTATTTATATACTACAATGTATATAATTTTCTATATATACTATAATGTTATTTATTTTATATTTGTATTTAATATTTAATTTTTAAATTTTTGAATGTATTCTAATGATTTATTCTTAATCATAAAAAATCAACTGCTGATGATGGCTTGATTAAGCTAAAGTTCTATGGAAATAAAGTTAAATTTTTGTGTTTTTCATTTGCTAGAGCTGTCAAATTATTCCATTTGTTACATTAAAGATTTTTTTTTAATTACATACCAGAAAAATTTAAGCAATATTGGGAACATTCTTTAATATATAATATGGGAAAGTTATTCTTCTAATATATTCTTACATACTAATGCATGCACATAAATAATATATAAAATGACAAACAGTACCCATATTCCAATGGAATTCGTATGTCTTTTTCATCTGGCAACACTCTTTTTTTTTTTTGTGGTCCATCTGAAGGGAAAAAGTTTAAAAATTTTAAATTTTATATACTAATAAAATATTAGTAGTCCTTGACTTATGATGCATATCAATTTAAAATCAACCTTACTTATGAGGATAATATAACCAATAAATTCTGTGAGTTATCAATGCAATTCAAATGCAGACAAGTCATAGATATAATCGGATATAAACTGTATTTAACTGTCTAAAAACAACTGCTTAACTATAATAATCAAGTAATAAACACAAAAAAAGCACTATTTTTGCAGTAAGATATAACTTTTTATTTAAAAAAGATTTTGCTTCTTTTTAAATAGCAGAATCTTTTTTTAAATAAAAAGTCTTATCTTACTGCAAAAAAAGTGCTTTTTTGTGTTTATTACTTGATAATCGGATATACCATTATTATCCTATTTTTATCTGGTTCCTATATTTTGTGTTTGTTAAATTTATTACAATAATGTATGGTATTCTAATAAATATTGATAGCGAGAAATTTATAAATATAAAAACATTTCTGACACTCCAATTTATGACATTGGAGTTTAAACCGCACCCTGTCAAAAATTGAGGACTATCCATACTTTCTCAAAAGTTTCAGGTTGCTTGTTTCAGCCACTTAATCCAAAATGAAGTCTTAAAAATCAATTATACTTTAACTCATTTTATGAGAATGAATTTCTGAATAATGAAGAATTTCTGAAAAATGAGACCATCAGCGTATACAGCTGATGATGGTCTAGTTGTTAGACTGAAAATACTTTGTTAATTTTGAATTAAATAGAGCTTTAAAGTCACTATTGCTGTTAGTGCTCTTTATTTGTTATTGAATATCCATAATTTTGATAAATAGATCAGCAGACGGAATGGAAGTATTACATAGACTTCCATTCATGCAGATAAAGTAAACCTATTGACTACATCTCATTCATGAAGGTAGTCTGTTGGCCATCTCAATAACATGTGCAGACTGCAATAGATTTTGGAATGGTTCATTAATTAATATCTTCTGATTGGAAATAGTATAAAAATTAAAAAAAAACAAAAATATAACATCTGAGGTTTTCTCAATTCAATAAATTATAATTTACATGAAAATTATAGTCATAATAATTCACTATAAATATTATCAATAACCAATGATATAATTTCTTCTTGCATTTCTTGTTTTATACCACTTTCCTTCTTACTAAATATTAAGTGATGGGACACATCATCATCAGTGATGTGGTGAGCATTAAATTGAAAGATACAGTTCAAAAGTAGAACCATCTTCAAAAACTCAAGTGGTGAAGAATCTAGAATTAAATCTCACTTATCTCAGCGGTTAGTCAATGCTAAATCTATAACCATCAAACCAATATCATGAGGATCAAGTGAAATATAGAAAACAGAAACTGACAACTGAGCCAGTACCCATTATATAAATTTACAATAAAATACAGTATCTAAATTCAATCCTAGGATGAAAGGTTTCCATTTGGTCAATCATGGCAATTATATTTTATATTAAAATTTGACAAAATACATCCAACATACAAAACAAATAAAACAACACACAAATTTTAATAAATATTTAGCAAACATTTAAAATTTTGGAACTTTCTTTGAGAAATGCATTTATGTAGTATATCAGATATAGTTGATACTAATTACGTACAGTCAATTCTTGTTACTTGCTGTAGTTAGGTTCTGTAAATTCTTCACGAATACTGAATTAGCAAACAGCGAGCTATTGTGCCTATGGGAAATATAGAGTTAGATTGATGCAAACCTTTCTTTCCAACATTTTCATCCTGGCTTTATGTGCGTTTTTATGTTTAAAGATATTTTTTTTTAATGAGCATTACAGTACTTACAAATAATTACAGTATATGCAATGTATAATACTACATACATAGTATTATAATTACAGTAATTTTCATTTAATTTTTTAAAACACTAAGTAGTAAATAAAATCTTAATTTTGATGGTTAGTTGTTCAAAGTTGAAGGATGTTTGATGAGGCAGCTGACATTGTCTTTTTTGACTGCATTGAAAAACTGCATCAGCCTTGTCTGTCATTTTTTGCCTCAGATCTTCTAATATCTCAGTATAAGGAGTAAATGCACAGGAAGTTAAGTGCCTAAATTTCAGGCTTTGTTCAAGTATAGGGTCACATTCTTCTATGGGATCTGTGGACAATATGGACAGGCTTTTGGCCTACCTGCAATCTGTGGAGTGAGCAAGGATAGGTAATGAGACTTTTCCAGCAAAACAATACAGGGATCTGTATCATTTTGCTGGAAAACAACTTCCTTTATTGGTAGCAAACAACTTCCTTCATTAGAAAGTTTACATTGGTAACAATATTTTCGCCACTCAGCAGAAGTCCATGAATAAGCATGAAAGTTCCATGAAAATGATTTTGTGGTTAAAAATAAATTTTAGTGAATAATAGAATCTACAAATAACGAGAATTGACTGTATACCTCAAATATTAAAAAGGTATGCATTATCTAATTTTTGAAACATTTTCTTACTTTAAAACTTTCTCTAAATGCAGGATAAAACTTATAAACTGAATTTTCATAAAATTAGAGTTTTCTAAACTAGGCTTGACCTGCATTCTGTTGTTTATAAAGATTGAATTTAATTGAATTGCATATCATTTTGCATAGGTATATTATCATATGATATTCAGATTTTTTTCCCCGTTGTTAGAGCTGTATAAAACAGTAAAAAAGTAACACCAACTGATGTTGCTCTACTGAAAAGATATTATTCTATACAACTTTAACAACAAAGAATAATCTGAATAATATATACAAGGGCACAAAATGGCATATATTTCAATTAAATTTAATCTTTATAAACAAGAGAGTAGAGATCAATCCCAGGTTACAAAACCCTGAGCAAATATAATTTAAAATAAATACTAGCAAATATAATAAATATATAAAATATAATTGTATAGGTAGTCCTCAACTATTACTTATGATTGCAATGTCATTGATATATTCTGCTATTGGTCATTGCAACTGACCTGGGTTCAATTCCCAGACCCAATAGTGTGATATTGAAAAGTTTTTTTTTTTAGCTCTGATTTTTGTAGTTTTGTATACTTATACTTTATGTTTATTATGATGATATGTACTGTCCTAGTAAACATTAGCAGTGAGAAATCCAAAAATTTTGGAAATTCTGACTTCCAAGTATTTCAGATTTATGATAGTGGGTTTTAAATTTTTGGAACCAAACTCTGTCATAAGTCAAGGACTATTTGTATAGTCAAAATCAAATAACTCTTCATGATTCTTCTGTATGGCATATAATAAAGAAAAATATGCAAGACTTATGATGTATATACAAAATTTACTGTACTTACAATATTCTATTATTGATAAATTTCTTATTTTCCTTTATTATTATCATTTTATAGTATTACCTCCATTTACGTGAGTAATTAGTTCCATGAAACCAGCACATAAATGAAAATTATATAAATGGAGCCATAGAAAGTATTTAAAATAGGGATCTATTTCTTATTATTCAAATATTTTACTAAGATAGAAAAGTTCTAATTAAAGTTTTTAAATATACATCTATATAAGATATCACTAATGTTCTGGGTTGTAAACAGATAAGGAGCATTTTCATCATCATTTTGCTTACTTCCTTTGTTGTTCTCTTCTTGGTTTAATTCAATAATATCATTAATTGTCAACTCAATATCGTATAATTTTAAAAGTTCTTCAATATCACAAGCATTCAAATCACTAAATTCATCACCTTCTAATGATAGTCCTAATACTGCTATCTCAGCAACACTGTTGTCAATAGTTCCTAATAAATTGAAATAATCTATTAAGCTGGAAGCACAATCTGGCCAAACATTTTTCTAGACAGTATTTCTGATTGTACTCTTTAAATCTTTCCATCCTTTCTTAATGTTTTTGATGACATCAGTAATATTGTAACTGTGTCAAAAGAAATGCAATGTTATTTGTTATTCATCTCCAGCGTATCAAACATTTGTTTAACCTATTGAGTCCATTGATGTGTATACAAGTCATGGAATTATTGTATAATTTCATCCCACTTCTTATTATGAGTAAATAAATTCAGCACAATTTTAAAATTAGATTGTGAGAGAGAAAAGATAAAGTTAGTAATTAAAAATGTCTCAAGCATAACATTTTTATATGAGAATAATAAAAATATAATTTAAAAATTTTTTTTTTAACAACATTGAAAAATAAGTTATATATAGACCATATAAAAACTAAATTATAAAAAAATAATTATATCATATCTGTATTTAATAGTTTTTTTTTTTAATCTCTTATTATTAATTTATAGGAAGAATAATCTACAGGGTGATTCGTTTAGAACTGACCTATTTCATTGGGCTGTAGTTTTGTGAAAAAGTATCCAATTTTAATCCGGTTTGCGGCAAAAGATGCAGGAAGAATGAAAATTTAGTGGTCCGTCCTGTTTTTTGATGTGCAATGCCGAAAAAAAGAAGAAATAAGAAATAACGGAAACCGTGAAATGCTATACAAGGAGGGATGGCTTGCACCTATAAAACGCTGTTAAAAGCTCTGATTGCTGTACAAAAACTTTGATTCCCATGTGGCATACAAAACGTGACTAAAGGTGTGTAAAGGTTATAAGGGTTTATAATCAGTTACTCTACAGTAGGTGTTGAAAATGCCCACTCTCCTGGCGTAGGCATAACCAAACTCGCTGTTCCATGTTGGCTGCAACACTTAACAATGTGTTGGTAGTGATGTTTGCAATTTCCCTAGAAATGTCGGCCTTTAATTTGTCCAGTGTCCGTGGTTTATCACGACACACACGACCCTTCAGAAAACTCCATAAGAAGAAATCTGGGGACGATAGATCTGGTGACTGCCGGCTTATCTTTTTTTCGGCATTGCACATCAAAAAACGAGACAGACCACTAAATTTTCATCCTTCCTGCATCTTTTGCCGCAAACCGCATTAAAATCGGATACTTTTTCACAAAACTACTGCCCAATGAAATAGGTCAGTTCTAAACGAATCATCCTGTATAATTTGAAAGTCTTATTATTATTTATTTAAAAATTTGACTAAGTAGAATCTCAATAGTTTGAGGTGAACAAAACTTTGGATTGCCTTGAATTATTTAAAAGCTGACTGTAAAGAAGTTATGATATCAATCCAAAATTTGAAAAGTATGATTTTGTTAATTATACTAAATATTGTATGTGTATTGTTTTATCATTATATTATAGAAATACAAAAATAACTTTCATTTTGTATGGCTTATTTTTATTACAAATATAATCAGTTCTTTGCTGAAAAATCATACCATCTTTACAGAAACATAACATCAGTTACTGTCATCTCTTGTTTATACAATCTATAAAATATATTACTATCTTAAGAGCAGTTAGTGCCAAAATGATGATAATACAACAGTATAATAGTACCGGCCAGATGGCCGAGTGGTAACACATTGGTGTACCATGCAGGAGGACCCGAGTTCATGTCCCAGATATTTTTAGGGTACTAGGCCTGGCCTGGTGATCCCAGTCCTTCACCATCCAGCCTCCCTCCATGAGTGTGGGTGCAGCCTGTGGTTGAAATTTGCCCAGCCCCCTTAGTAATCTCCAATTAGAGAGGAGGCATAAAAAATATGCAAAAAAAAAAAAAAAATGCTATATAGTAGTGGAAAAAATTATTGCATCACCATTCCATAAGTAGCATATTCAGCTATCCAGCCATCATACGTGAAAATAATGTAATACTGGCAATGTTCAACAATAGTGAGAAATACAAATAACAAAAATATTTAATGCATTATTTAATACTGTACATCACAACTAGATATGCATTAGTGAATTACTGTTATGAGTCAAATAGAAATTACAATTCTGATGTAATAATTCATGTTTATTTCTAAATTCTGATAAGCTTATAGGGTGATGCAATAAATTTTTCCATTATTGTAGTAATTGTCCATAATTCCAGAATATGACAAAAACTGCCATCAATGAGTACCAACATGAATAAATAGAAAACTATTCTAATAAACAAAGACAAATGCCTGAAAGACATGAATACACAACAATTTTTATAGTTCAATTAAATTTATTTCTAATAACCAATTGAGAAAATTAAGACTAGTGAACTGCCTAAAATGAATGGAAATCTACTGAGACACTACTCTATTGGAAAAAACATTTTGTATTATATGGATCTAAAACTATTAGAGATAAAATAGAAACTATTAGAGATTATGAAGCTACAAAATAATCAGAATATAATATGATATGACCTAGTATAGATATTTTCAAATGAGGCCACAAGATGATTTTTGTGCACCATAAGAAAAAATTTGTGTTGGTGGGAAATAGAGTTTAAGAAAATGGTGGATATAATCAGATTCTATTTGATTCTATGTCAAATTCTCTTTATTTTGTTTGTAGAACTATCTTCTGTTTAGAATAAATTAAGAGAAGTCAATCATAAAATGTTGTTATACTAAAATTCATTTACTAATCCAAATCAGTAAAAGTTATTTAGTTAATTAAAAAGTTTTAGTTATTATTTTTTCAATAAAAGTTGAATGACTGAATCAAAAATTTATTTTCTCATACTATAAAAAATAAATTTTTATAACATTTGAGCTAGTTCAATCATGTCACTTAATCTCAATGGCAGTGGTTATTTTAGAGCAACTACAAAATGGTCAACACTTGCAAGTGGTTTATCTGTAAGATTGAAGAATTATTATAGTTTAGTTGGGCCATGCTTGACTTGAACTAAAAAATCTAGAGATGTGAGATTTGGAATTGGGCTTATTCCTTCAATTAGTACAGTGGTAGTCAACCTTTTTATACCTACCGCCCACTTTTGTATCTCTGTTAGTAGTAAAAGTAATTAATTTAATTAAATCAATGAGTGGCATATAACTGTCTGGAGAATTAATCTGCTCGTTGGCCTCGGTGGTCTAGCGGTTATGACGTTGGGACGTTAGCCCAAAGGTCCCCGGTTCGATCCCGGGCCGAGGCAGATTTTTTCTTCAGATAATTTAGTTAAAATTCTAGTTTAATTATTAATTAATAGATGGCGCCACTCATTGATTTAAATAAATTAATTATTATTCTAATTACGAGATGGCGCTAAAATTAGTTCAAAATTAATTCGAATCATTAAAAATCCGTTAAAAATCAAGGGATTAAATATGGCTGATTAGTATAGGATTTGGATTAAAAGTTCCCTTGAGGTTTGGTTAGTATGTAAAAGTTTAAGCTTTAAGACTGAGCCGGTCTATGTATTGCCTGGCTAGCGCCATTTGAGGGCCCGTGGCTAGATTTAGCCCGGTCAGGAGTAGATCTATCGGTAAGGTCCGTTATCGCGAATCAAAAATTACGTCTAAATTAATATAACTGTCTGGAGAATTAATCTGCTCGTTGGCCTCGGTGGTCTAGCGGTTATGACGTTGGGACGTTAGCCCAAAGGTCCCCGGTTCGATCCCGGGCCGAGGCAGATTTTTTCTTCAGATAATTTAGTTAAAATTCTAGTTTAATTATTAATTAATAGATGGCGCCACTCGTTGATTTAATTAAATTAATTACTATTCTAATTACGAGATGGCGCTAAAATTAGTTCAAATTAATTTGAATCATTAAAAATCCATTAAAAATCAAGGGATTAAATATGGCTGATTAGTATAGGATTTGGAATAATAAAATAAGTAATAAAATACAATAAAAATATTTAATCGTTGTATTATTACGTTTTAAACTAGCCACTGTGGCGGTATTGCAGAAGGTTGATTGTCATTTATCACGCGATAATGTTTTTTATATTCTTGTATAATTAATGACTCCTCAATTTTTATATCTTCTGATTTAGTTATCTCTTTAATAATTTTTGCCTGGTCCCAGTGGATGGTGATGTTATATTCATAAAATGAACTGGCCAGAGCAGTGTCAAAGGTCACGGCTTCTATCAACCATTTATGTTCTTTAAGCCTAGTTTTCAGACATCCTTTAGTGTTGCCTACGTATACCTCATCTCTTTTTAAATCATTATTAAATATCGGTATAATATATACCCCCGAGCAGTCTAAAGGTGATATAAAAGGTTTGACATTTTTTACAGTATGGTATATCGTATCAAGCCTGTTAAAAGGAATAATTACGTTTCTACTGTAGAGAGCTTTCTTAACTTTCTCTATAGGTTTATGGTATTTAATGGAGTTGGTGTAAGAAGTACTATTCAGAGGTGGATAAGTGTTTTGTGC
>AYEL01071498.1:0-13385 GCA_000484575.1 Olivierus martensii
GTTTTACGTTCGAATTCTTATACGTTATGTATGGTTTGCTGAAGATGGCTTAATAAAGCTGAAAGATCTACAAGTTTAGTAAAATATACTGTTTTTCCACTTTTAAAATTGTGCTGAATTTATTTACTCGATACAAGTCATGGAACTGGAATAAAAAGCAATAAAAAAATTTAAAAAAAAATTCAATTCTGATTTAATCAATGAGCTATTGTGGATCATATTTTTTGCAGTTATTTGTTTAAAATAGGTGGTTCCTAAATTTTTCAAGTGTCAAAATTTTTTTAAATCATGTTTTTAAAATAGCTAATTTGAATGGATTCTATTAGTAGAATTTGGATGTTTTTATATCCAGTTTTATCAATTCTGCATTCTATTCTATTACACTTGGTCGCCGACTTACAACCTATGCGACTTATGACCATCCGCACTTACAACCACAAAAAAAATAAATTAATAAATTATTAATAAATCAGACAACTGCATGTACAATAACTATGGGAGCATCTGGCAACACAGGCCTCCCACATATGCCAGCAGTGCACTCTTTTTCTCTCTCTCTCTCTCTCTCACATACATTCAGTTGCTTTCAAGCATTTGTTGCATGTGGTATATTTATTAAAATTCTACTGAAATTAAGATTAAAATTTAATCTTAATTTCAATAAATTTAAAAGATTGTAAAAATAAATTATAAAGATGATAAAAAGATTAGAAAGGTTAAAAAATATTGTTAATAAATATATGGCCAACATACGACCAGATTGATTTACAACCTGTCATTCAGAACGGAAATCGGTCGTAAGTCTATGACCAAGTGTGTATTATGTTAACCTTATTTCAATTTTGAGATGAGATAATTTTATTTTGGAAAATTTAAGTGTAAAGTGAAATTTTCATACGATCATCTCTAAAATTCATAAAACTGAAAAAAATATTGACAATAATACTAAAATATTAGCTAATTCTGTTAAAATAAACAATATTGTTTCTTATTTGTTCATTTATTACTTTATTTTTATTAATAATTAAGTAAAATATGTGAAAATCCTAATCTAAACATTTTCAGGCTATTTAAAGGGAAAAGGCACTTTTATTGTTTTATGGCAGCCACTTACTTCACAGTAAATTGCAGCCAAGCCTACGTTACTGTGTTGTGTGTGGTATCCGGTATACAATATCAACAAAGCATCTGCAGGAAAATTAAAATAAAGTAAAAACATCATAATTGTTTATGTATGAGAGTGGATGATTTTCATGTGTGTTGGTTTTTTTTATTTAAATTTGAAAATTTATAAAATATTAAAATAAAAATTTTGATACGAAGTAAAAACACACCAATAAATATATTTGATAAAAATAACAATATTTAAATAAATTTATGTAATTTTCAAATAATTATATGATGTAACTTATTTAATGAAAATTTGAATAATACATTTTTATCAATAATTTTTTTAAAATATGGTTTGATTTTCTTTATTTATAGCTTATTTTATTCAGAAGACTTGGTGTTATTAAAAAATCAAGAATATTTTGTTGGATAGCTAAGATTTCATAAAAAAATATCTTGCTTTCTTCAGTCTCATAAAAAAAAGAATTATGAAAAATATAAAATTTGAAAAAAGTTTTTCACACAGAATGAGAATGTTAAATATTTCAAAAGTTTTTTTTGAAAATTAAGCAAGATTTCATAATCTGAATTTTAAAAAAATATTGATTAGGGCTTATTGTTTAATAGATTGCAAATTTCATTGAATTAAAAATATATTTCAGGTAATATTTTTTTAAAACTTGCAATTATCCCCTGACCCATAGATTGTATTAATCCAATTGTGTTAGGTGCCATGAACATTACATTTACATTGGGAGTTAGCTGACTAAGATTTATCAGATGGCTAGGTGCATTATCTGTTAGCAATACGATTTCAAAAAAAAATTTCTAAAGATAACAGTCCTTAACTTCTGGGCAGAAGATGATGATGAACCAATCTTCAATCATCCTATCATCTATGATTTTTCATTGGATTTCCAATGGATTTAAAGGTGAGATTTATCAACATGTTTGAGAACTTGTGAATTAGCAGAGTAATAAATTAAAAGGGATTGCATTTATAATCACACTGGCATTTTCACACACACACACACACACACACACACACACACACACACACACACACAGGCTCTTGTAAAAAACAATATACGTATTGTCTGTCCACGAAAGCCGCGCCTAGCTAAGGTGGATGCAGTGTGAGTTTGCCTTTAGCAGATTTGAAACTGGAAGTTAGTTTTTCTTTCATTTATAAATGTAGGACTTCACATATACTTCCAAAACATTCCAGCTTTGTTAGTATTAAACATCTTACCGAGTATTGTAACTGTTCTTTCAATAAAAATTTTAAAAGATTTCACAAATTCAGTAGCCACTTCTTTATTGACACTAGCAACTTCACCCACAAACTTGAAATTGTGTAGACTATATCTTTTCTTGAATTTGTCAAACCAACTTTTGCTGGTAACAAAAGATGGTGAGTTTTCTTTTCATCATTTTCTTTTCTCAATTAAATAAAAATTGACAAAGCCTTAGTTTATATGTATAATATGTATGTATATGTACTAATATGCTTCTTGTTACTGTCTTCTATCCACTGAATTGTTAACATTTCCATTATTACATATAATACTATTTCTTTTACATTTCACTATCTTGGAACATATTGGTATGGTTTCTTTCATTGCCATTTTAATAGCATCAGCATGTTTTTTAATTGTGCAAATTGTAGACTCATTAAGATTATACAATTGAGCAACATTATTAATTTTTTTCACTTTTTTCTGATGTATGGATAATTTTTTTTAACTGTTAAACTTATCTGGGTTCATGTGTTTTACTTAATTTTATTTAATGTACCTCTTGATGATGCCATTATTTATTAATATAATGCAGGACTGTCCAACCTACAGACTGCATGTAGTCCTGGACAACAAAAAATATGGCCCTACAATGTGGGATTTTTAGCGATATTTTTATGATACCTGTCGTCCTTTGGATAAATAGTAATATTTCTTATGAAGCAAAAATGTACAGTGGATTCCGCTTAATTAGTCCACCAGTTAATTGGGGCAGCCATGTAACTGGGCCAAATCTCAAAGAATGAAAACCAAACTAATAAACTAATACATAATTTAGACGCTTAATTGGGACAACTTTTCACTTATTTGGGACAGAAGCAGAAAAGAAATTTTCAATTTTTGATATATTATAGGATTTTTCGAAAATATGGAAACACTACAAACACTAATACTTGTTGTGTGCTTTCTTAAAAAAATCCTTATATAAAAATTATAACAACATTTTATTGTATCATTAATTTTTCAGGTTAAATCTTTCTCCAAGACAATACAGACTAACACAATCGAGCAAGTCGTTTCTTGGTGTCTTATTGCATGCACATCATCAACACACTCTCGCTGCACGAGCATCCGAATATAAACATCCATTCTTTAATAAAATTATAAGTAAATATCATCGTTGTAAATAATACATAACAATATTGTATTCGGCAACACTAGCAAGATGAGAATCAGTAATCTATCATCGTGAGTCTGGCAAGTGTGCATCTACTTGAGAGTCTACCATTACTGTACCTAGCAATATTCATTTACAGTGTTGATTTTAGTTAAAATTATTAAATCTTTGCCATGATGTCAAGAAAGAATTTTACACTTTCAAATAAAATTGCTTTGCTGGATAAAATTAAAAGCCAGCCATTTAATACAAGCCACTATAGACTGTTGAAATAAACCAAAATCTACCATAGCACGTTTCCTACAACTGGAAAATCAACTGCATGAAGAGTGAGCATTATAGAAAGAAATTCTGAAAACATCCAAACGTTCTAGACCTCGGCCGCAGTCTGAACCACGGTTTTATAAAATTTGCATTGCATAAACAAAGCGCCTTAGCAGATGCGGATCAGACAAGGTCTAGAAAACCAGTTTCTAAAGTATATTTCTAGACCAGCAACTAGCCAGGTTTAGAATCTAGACTGCGTCTTCTTGCGCATGTGTTAAATTTTCACAGTTTGTAGAATTCTCCATATTTAATCTGAATTATTATTGAATGAAATATCATTTAAAGAATATATTAAATGTTTTAAGTGTAATTTAAAGCATTCTTCATTTCTTCACTTCGAACTTCCGCCATATTACTGACGTCATTAACAGAGCCCGAGATATTGATTGGCTGAAAATTTTCAAACAACGGGGCGCGTAGGAACTGTAGTAACAGCCAAGATTTAGCCGTTGACCAGTATAATCAAGGTCTTTGCAATGCTTTTAAAACCGTGACTTATCTGAACTCCGTCTGAAGCGGTTTTTGCAGTAAATCGTGGACAATGGAAACTCCGTTTAAACAATCAGCCCAATGTGTCCCAATTAAGTGGAATCCACTGTATTTTCTATATTATGTTATAAAAGTAAGAAGAAAAGTCAATAACAAGCAATTATTTCATTTATTTATTTAGTAGAGTATCGTAATTCAACCAGCAGGAAGGAGAGTTGAACTGTTTATAAACAAAAAGTATTGGATTAGGCATAGCAACAGAGTTACAAAACAATCAATCTTTGTTTATTGAAAAAATTCTTTAGAACTATCATATATTTGATATTATTTGAAGGAAAATATGATGAAGAATTTAAGTACATATAAAATTTTTTTTATCTAAATGCAGAAAATTTATATATGCAAACTAGACAATGACTATCAGAACTTTTTTATTTTTTATGATACTTAAATCCAAAATTAAAAAACTGATACTGGAATAAAGAATATAGACAACAAAATCCAATTCTTTCTTTTCACAATAATAATAAACAGCATTTTCTGCAGTAAATTATTCAACTTATCATTTTTATTAACATAAATACACAAATGTTTTCAGTGCGTTCACACCCTCTTCAGGTATACTACACTTTAACCCTTTGCGCTCCTGAGTCAAGACGTACTTCACAGCCCGATGACCTGCTACAACTTCTCTGTCAATAACGTCTTGACAGGCCTGAGTCCCTTATCTTTACTTATATTAAAGAAATAATTTTATAATAATTTTATTTCATTTTTTTCATTGTTTTATCATAGTAACCAAAATTTTGCTAAAATTTGGATTTTTAATTAATTTTTTTAATTAATTTTTTAATTGTTTTATAATTGGATTTACTAATAAAATGCTGCTATCTTTGGACCACCAAAAATTCAAGAACGGATTGTCCGAATTTGTCCGACTTGCTCTATCATGTTCCACAATTCCTTCTTAGTTTACCTTTACTTTTTTAAACAGATATCTTGATCCAATTAATTATAATTTGGGAAAGTTTGGCCCCTTGTACATATGATTTTAGCGCTTTTTCACACATAAAATTCGATAAATTAATTTTATTTAAAAGTTTATAAATTTTAACTTATCACAGAAACAAAGCGACTTATACCACACTTGACAATCGATGCAGAAGCCGGTGTCCTAGATTGTGGCAGGAAATATCTAACGGTTTTTCAAATCAGCTGATTGTTTGTTTTTATTAGTTATATTTTAAAAATTGCACAAAAATTTAAACAATAAAGTAATTCTTGTGTTATTCCTAGTCGAAACAAGTAATTTGTAGACCAGGGGTGCATAATTATCGTTAGTCGAAACAAGCAATGAGTTGACCAGGGGTGTATAATTACTGTCAATAACGTCCATCCAACTGTAAACCAGGGGTGCATAATTATTGTCAAACAACGTCCATCCAAGGTCAACTACATGACTTTAAGCTCTGGGCAAGTTACATTATTTTAAGTAGGGGGAGAGCTGTGAAAACTTGTCCCCTTTGTTTGAAAATGCTATTATTATTATATTTTAACTATTTTTTTAAAAAATTAATGACTTTTATAATAACTAAATACAGAGAAATAATTCACCATCCGCTATTTTTAAAAGGCACTGAGACAAATTTGAGTAAAAGTTTAAAAAATTAATGACTTATAATGACTAAATACAGAGAAATAATTCAATTTTTAAAAGCCTCTGAAACATAATATTGAGTAAAAAACTATAAAAACCGATAATTTATCAAAAATCAGTGCTATAAGTAAAAAAACCTGTAAAAAGCGATAATTTATCAAAAATCAGTGCTAAATCTGTATAAAAGCGATAATTTATCAAAAATCAGTGATAAAACTGGCATATAGATGGTGGGATGATAGCGACGTATACAAATTATAGCAATATTTATTAAAATAAATAAATTTTCAACAAAGCGACATTCTCATACGTACTAATTCTTCTTATAAAATAAAAATTATTTATCTCACAAAATTACAGCAATATTTATTAAAATAAAAAAATTTTCAACAAAGTCGAGTCATACGTACTAATACTTCTATTAAAATAAAAAATTTTCAACAAAGTCGACATTCTCATATGTACTAATACTTCTTATAAAATAAAAAGTATTAATCCTACATTATTTGTAGCAATATTTATTAAAATGAATAAATTTTCAACAAAGTTAACATTCTGTACGTACTAATACTTTTTATAAAATAAAAAGTATTTATCAAACATTATTTTTTTCTTATAAAATTAAAAGTATTTATCAAACATTATTTTAAGAAAATACGAATAAAAATGGCTAATAAACAATAATTTTAAACATTTGTGTAGTAGAATACCGTATTTCTTCCGCGAGAGGGATAATATGATTGGTTGTTTATACAAGGCGTCGGTTTACAGTCTGGGGATCATGTTACAATCATAAATTGTCTTCGTGAGTTGGAAAAAGTTTTTAGAATAATGAAGTATTTGGTATTATTAGATGCGGAATATCATCAAGAATATAAATATATAAAATATTTTTTTATCCGATGCCTGAAATCATGAATAATTTGAAAAATTATGTATTGTTTACATATGCAAATTAGGCCTAATTGCTTTCAAATTTTTTCTCTCTTATTCTTTTGATTCTTCATCCAAAACTAAAAAAGGGTATCAGAGTACAGTATATTTCCGACAAAATCCAATTTTTTTGTGTCAAAATATTAAAATGCAAAAAAGTTATGGCAAAAAACAAAAAATCATAATTTTTTTAAATGGACGCGCTAGAGTGGTAGACTGTTAAAAAAAATATCTTTTAGGAGCGCAAAGGGTTAACCTAACTGAATCAAGAGATTATTACAATATTAATATTCTTTCTTGCCAAAAAACTTAAAAAGTTATAGCAAAAACTCAAAATTTCATTTTTTTTAAATCATAATGGAATTTATAAAGGAGTGTTTCAGTTTCAGTAAAGAGTGCAAAAGGTTAAACTTGAGTTTGAACTGTGTTATTTCATCAGTGGTGGAACTATAATGTGCCAGACCCCACAATTATAAAGAGCCCAAATCCTTTTTGTCTGTACTTTCTTTACCCTTTTTTAAATTAATAACATAATGCAATAAAAATTAAATGCACCATGAAAGGAGTGAAACATTCATGGAATCAGAGCAGTGGTAGGACCTGTAGCCAAAAATATAGAAATAAAAGATGTGATTAGAGATTTTGCAAATTTAAAATCCAGGAGGAAGAATTTTAAATATATTTTCTTTTGATAATTTTCAATTGTGTTTTAAATGACGCAATTTTGTTCTTTTTTTATTTTTTAATAAAAATATGTAGATGATTTTTTTTGTGGTAGGGTTCTGAATAATATTTTATGGGGGCCAAAAATTTTAAGTTCCACCACTGTATTTCATAAAATAATAAATTAAAATAGTTTTTAGCAGTTGAGGAAATATAAAAATGTATCAAATAGTTTTTTGATCATGATATTGTTATAAATATATATACAGTACTGCTAATACTAGAAAAATAAATGGTTGCTTATTTATTTAATATTTTTATTACAGCATGACTTCATCATCTCAAAAGAAAACAGAACTGAAAAAAATGAAAAAATTGTGGATGAAAGAAAAGTAGTCAATGAAAAATAGACCAATGAGTACTTTTTGTTGAGAGAGATAATAAGGAATTATGTTTAATTTGTAGAAAAATTATGTCAGTTTTCAAAGAATACAATTTGAAAAGACATTATATGCAAAAACATGCTGCCAAATTCATGCATATCAAGGAATGTTTTGTAAAGATAAAATAGCAGAACTGAAAAAAGTATGACATCTAACAAAAATTTTTTTTTTTTTAACAAAGTTACAACTCAAACAGACTGTATTATAAAAGCTAGTTATGTGGTAGCAAATCTGATTGCAAAAAATCAAAACCATTCACTAATGTTTATTAAGTAATTTACTGATAATTTACTAATAATTTAAGTAATTTAATTTACTATGGAAATACTTTCCATACATTCCTTAATAACATCAGTGAAAAACTGTAAAAAAACTGGATTTTTCTAAATCAGTTTATCTCACCAGATTATAGATGGACAAACTAAAGAAATACAAAAATCTATCAAAAGAGATTTGGAGAGTAAAGCTGCTATTTTCAAATTTTATACTATAACAAAAGATAAAAGTACTGATGCAACAGATTTAGTTCAATTTGCCATTTTTATTAGCGATATTGATAACGAATATAATGTCATTGAATAAATGGCTTCTTTGCTGTCATTAAAAGGCACAACTGAATCTCTTGTTTTGTATGAACCAGTAAAAATTACATTAAACCAATTTTCTTTAACTTTTGTCAACATATCTAGTATAATTATTGATGGTACTTTGGAAATGGTTGGTAAAAAAAAAGAGGGACTTATAAAATGAATATAAGACAATGCAATTTGTCACCAGCAACTGTTTGATGAAATATCATTGTATTGTACATCAAGAAAATTTATGCAGAAAAGCTTTAAAAATGGATACTATCATGCAAATCATCAACAAAGCTGTGAATTTCATAAGGTTCAAGGGATTGAATCATCACTAATTCCAAGGGTTCCTCAAAAGTATGAATGCTGATTATGGGGACATCATTTACTTTTCTGAAGTAAGGTGGCTAAGTTGGATAAAATTCTGAAAATATTTTATGATTTGCAAAATGAAATCAAGTCATTTATAGAAAAAGCAAAATTTGTGCCAAGACTTGAAGATGAAAAATGGCCCACAGATTTAGCATTTTTGATGGATTTGACCATTCATTTAAATGTGAGATCCCAGTGGGCAATATAATTAAACAAGCTTACATAATCAGGATTCTGACAGCAGTCAGTATCAAAATAGGATGATACTGACAAACAAGCACTTCTGTCTTATGAGCAATAGTATGTGGATTGTAGTTTGAGTAAGGATGGAGGGAGACTCCAGAGCATAGTGACAAACAACTCTTACTAGTAAACACCTTGGATCTTTATTTGTGAGAGAAATTTTTGATACAATTATGACCTGTGATGGGAGGATAAATACATGCTTAAACAAGAAGAGCTTGAACACTGTTTGTTCAATGATGACTACCCACACAGTTTGATCTTCATCCACTGGGACCTATTTATATAGGATAACTACCGTATTACTTCGAATTTAAGCTGCAGTAGGATTTTAAAATTGGAAAAAAGATAATAAGATGTTAAAATATTTGCTTTGAATTTAAGCCGCACCCAAATTTTTGTCTTCAAAATTTGAATAAAAAGTGTGGCTTAAATTCGAAGTAATACAGTATATAAATAGATCTTAGAAGAGGACGAGGAACAGTGTACAACTCATGTTGGTGATCTGACACCTCAGAGTGGAGGGTACCCTTCTTCTTCTTTTTGAGGTGGTTAGACTTGTGCTTGAGTAATGACTACAGTGTCTGCTTGAGTAATGAGGTGGTCCATCGTAAATTTATCAGTTGTGGGAATTTCTCCCAATTGACCCCTTTCTTTTTCAGATTCACAGGTGCATGGACAATGCTTGGTCTGTATCTCCCAGAAGTTATCCTTCAGATTTGTTCAAAAGTCAGGAAGTTTCTGATGTAATGAGACCCGAATTATAGTCCTATTGCCTGTAGATACTGGATCTTACAGTAAAAGGGAGTCAAGTGGTCTATTGAACAATGCATACAAAAAACAAAGCTCTAAACAGGATAAATACTTTATTAACAGAAACGTTTTCGACCTTATCAGTAGGTCAACCTCAGCTGCAATCCAGCAGAGGATTGCAACTGAGGTTGACCTACTGATAAGGTCGAAAACATTTCTGTTAATAAAGTATTTATCCTGTTTAGAGCTTTGTTTTTTATATGCATTTTTGTGAGTGTAACAGGATGGCTTCAAAGTTTTATTGAACAATTCTTTTCTTCCACCTGACAGAAAAGTTTTTTTGTCTATCATGAATGGACACAAGTGGCTAACTGTCGACTGTATATCACAGAGCCTGGGACCAAACAACTGATCTTTCACCTAATATTCCCAGACTCTATGCACTTTGGACCTTGTTTATTATTATTTTTTTTTATCCTGCTTTGCTGAGTCAACCTAAGACACTTGTACAAATATGATCCCTCACTCCCAACATGATAATTCTTGTTTTCTCTTCACAATTTATGACGTTGGAAACAAAATTCTGTACAGGGCAGTGACATTTGGTCAAAGTTTATTTTCCTTTCTATTCTCATAATTCTCTTCTCCCCTTTAACAAGTTTTTATTCTTTCATATATCAAGCTTATAAATCATATTTGCTAGTCCCCACATATATGTGTTAAATACATTAATGTGGGGTCAGTATCAACTTATCAGTGCTATGTTTCAAACCCATAACAGCATTCCAAATGAACTTTTAAATTATGGCAAGCTCAAATTATAGCAAATAATTTTATGCATTCTGATATATTGACTAAACACAGTCCTGTGAACAGCAAAAAAATATGCAGCCTTGCTTTCAATTTTGATATATTTCCAACTCCATTTTCAGCCAACATAAATATATTATCTGCAAATTTTCAAATGGAATGCATAGAATCGCAAACAAACATTCAACACAAAGAAATATTTGATCATGTTTTTTTACTAGGCTTTATAAGACCTATCTTCCCAGAAGGAAAAAACCCTTGCTTCACAATCAAACCTTATTCATATCATTTTTTGGTAATGTGTATATTTGTGAACAACTATTTTTAAGGATCAAGCACATAAAGAATAAAATTAGATCAAAAATTTCTAACAATCACCTTGAAAACTCACTAAGAATTGTAAACACTTCTATAAAACCAGATATAGATGAATTAGTTTCATAAAAACAAAGTCAAATATCCCATTAGTTTCATGTTTATAATGTCTTTTTAATGTTATAATAATATATAAAAAATTGAAATTTCTTACTTATATACATTAACTATATTATATATTTTATATGTGGCCCAAGACAATTCCTCTTCACTCAATGCAGTCCAGGCAGCCAAAAGGTTGGATACCCATGATCTATTATATATCTATAGTGCATAATGAATAATATCCCCAAATTTTTTACTGCACTTATTTATTAAAATTATGTATTGTGGTGAAATTAGTTGTAATTTTTAAATCATTACAATTTAAAAATTAAATTTAACAAAAATTTTAACTACATTAAAGTGAATTCACATAAATGGAGAGATTACTGTAGTTTAATCTTTTTGATACTTCCAGGAATCCAAAAAAATCCATTTAACTCAAACTATCAAGATTCTTTTATAATTATTTCAAGATAATATTATAATTAAAATCTTACCTAATTCATCTAAAAACTGTCTTTTTGTACCTCTATTTGATGATGATATACAAAGATTACCAGTAGTGCTACCAGTAGCAGACTGTTCAGTATCATCTGTATCTGAATTTTCTAAACCAGATTCTGAAGAGAAAAACACAATATATATTTATATTCAATACACATAAAGGGACATATACAAGAATAGAATAATAAGATATAGAAACATTGCATACAAATCAAATTCTAGTAAACAGGCTGTTGCATAACAAAAAATAATAATATAATTTATTGATATTTTAGATATGACAAAGCAATTTATTTATTTATGTATGTATTAGTAACTAATATTTAATAAAAATTTACATAAAAAATTCTAAAACTAAATATTTTATAGATATATGATGGAAAGGTTGAAAATATATTGGATACCTTAAAAAGACTTTTCAAAAATATTCTGATCTCTATTTATGCATCATTCAACAAATTGAAAGACTGTTACAAATTGAATATCATCAACAGCACAGCAGTAAAAAGGAATTAATTTATTTTAGTATGAAAAAAGTTCCTTTAAATCATTGAATTATAAATAGCAAATTATAAGTATTGAATCACAATACATGATAATTTTATTATGTTTTAAGATACAAACACTTCTCAATTTACAAGTTCCCACTTAATCAGTTCTCAGATTTGAGCATTTTTCAAATATAAAGTATCAAAAATAAACTTGAAAATATGAACATTAATTTCAAAAAAATAAATGCTAAACATTCATAAGCATGCATTTCAAACCATGTATATAGCTATACAATATAATATGAGAGAGTTTGTAACAAAAACTCTGTCATCTGCTACAAAATTGGAAAAATCAAAACACTCACAAGAAGCAAAAGTAGAATACTCTCTGGATGCCAATGGTTTTACCAGGAAATTATATAGATCAATGCTACTCAAACTGTAAATCACAGACCAGTATTGATCCAAACATAGTTTATTACTGGGCTGTGATGCAATTTCACTTAAAATTTCATAATTTTATATATTACATTAATAAAAATATATAAAAATGTCTTAAAAAGGCTCCTAAAAAATGTTGTTTTATAACAATAAATAAATAATATTTTTTTTCCAAGTGGAAAAAAGAGAGATAATTTATTACATAAGTACTTTCGACTTCAGTAAGTCATCGTTAGCCGTACATAAAATTTATAATTCGAATACATCGTTTTTGGAATACAATGTTCAGAATATTACAACAAATATAAAATAATTTTATTTTATATTTGTATGTAATGGTTTAAATGTAATCATCTTAACATTATTCTGTACTAATTGCATGATGAATAAAAACTATAATGATGTGTTTAAAAATAATAGAAAATAATACTTATCTATAATTTTTAATAAATGTTATATCCAATAAAAATATTTCAATTATCGGATATAAATGTGTTTGTATAATTATCTATAATGGTTGAAAATAAATATGATGATGATATATATAAAAATTAAAATCTGTAAAGAAAAATTATTTTAATTAGAATTAAGTATATAAAAACAAAATGGAATAAGAATTATTATTGAAAATATAAGGAAAATTATAAAATTTACATATGGTTGAATTTACAAAATTATCGAAATCGGTAAAAAATAAATTATAAATTAAATGCTTATTTATAATAATAATAATTATTAT